>DF361938.1:11624-27392 GCA_000787875.1 Solanum virginianum
GGGTTTTTTCCCGGGGGGGGGGGGGGAATGGTATCCTTAGGTACCAAGGTAGGCTATGTGTGTCTAATGTTGATGGCTTGAGAGAATTGATTTTGAAGGAGGCACATAATTCATCCTATTCAATTTCGCCCGGTTCCATAAAAATATATAGGGACTTGAGGTGGTTTATTGGTGGGGTGGTATGAAGAAAGATACTATCAAGTTTGTAGTCGGTTATCATAATTGTCAACAAGTGAAAACTGAACATTAAAGGTCAGGTGGCCTAGCCTAAGACATAGGAATTCCTACCAAAGACTAGAAATAATTTTGATTATATTTGGTTGATAGGATGACGAAGCCGGCTCACTATCTATAGATTAAAATAACTTACGGTGCTGAGGATTATGCCAAGTTATATATTCATTAGTTGGTTAAGTTGCAAGGGGCACCATTGTCTGTTATTTCAGATTGTGGTATTCAATTCACTTCTCATTTTTGGAGATCCTTCCAAAAGGATCTTGGTACCAAAGTCAAGCTTAGCACAACCTTTCATCCTCAAATAGATGTCCAAGCCAAAAGGATAATTCAAACTCTTGAGGACATATTAGGGTTTGTGTTTTAGAGTTCAAGGGTAGTTGGGATGAACATCTTTACTCATTGAGTTTGCTTACAATAATAGCTACTACTCTAGTATTGGCATGGCTCCCTTTGAAGCTTTATATGGTAGGCATTGTAGATTCTCAGTTGTATGGTTTGATGTAGGGAAAATGACCTTGTTAGGTCTAGATTTGGTTATGGAAGCTTTAGAGAAGGTGAGGTTGATAAGAGAGAGATTGAAGATGACTCAAAGTAGGCAAAAGTCCTACTTCGATGTGAGAAGAAGAGACCTTGAGTTTAATATTGATGATTGGGTATACTTGAAAGTCTTACACATGAAAGGTGTGGTCCGATTTGGCAAGAAAGAGAAATTGAGTCCATGGTTTGTGGGACCCTATAGAATTTTGAGGAAAATTTGTAAGGTTGCATATGAATTGGAGTTGCCTATGGATATGAGTATGGTTCGTTCGATCTTCCATGTGCCTATGTTGAGGAATCATGTTGGTGACCCAAGTTCGATAGTACCCTTAGAGGTTGTGTGTGTTGTGGAGGATAACTTGACCTATGAGGAGGTCCCAGTAGAAATATTAGATAGGCAAGTGAAAAGGTTTAGAAACAAAGGTATGGCATCCGTCAAATTCCTTTGGAGGAATCATCAAGTTAAAAGTGCCACTTTGGAAGCCGAAGCGGACATGAAGAAGTAATATTCATACCTCTTTCACTCTATTAAACCTGAAGGTAACAATTTAAGTCCTACATATGATTTCAAGTCTTAAGTTTCAGCCCTTGTGCCATTTTTTGCATGCATACATGTTCATGATAACGAATTTTAATGATTTTTGAGGTATATGTTTGAAACTTTATGAAAATAATGTTTAAGTGAATTTAATGCATTCATGTCAGGCCAAAAGTTTCCTAATTACTCCTCTTACGAATGTTTTCTTTACATTCGGGGATAAATATTTTATTATAACATCTCTCATGTGCTTCGAAAATGCCCTATAGTAATTCTCGAATATGTCAAAATTTGTGCATGATTTCAAAATTTTGACTTCATATTCTTGTTCAGGGGGGTAAAATTGTAGAGGAAATGAGTGGTCTTCGATTTTTAGATGACCTATAGTGAAAAATTATTTTTTTCTATGGGAGCCGAGGTAGTGAGCCTACATGACCAGGCCACATTGCGCCTTAGATGGAGCTCAGTGAAAACGTGACTAGTCCACGTCATGCCTAGATCGCAGACTAGTGCGATTTTTTCTTTCTTTTTTTGCACTATCATCTCGGCAAAGCTAATATTGTGGCCGATGCTCTAAGTAGAGTGTCCATAGGGAGTATAGCTCATATTGATGATGGAAATAGGAGGGTGAGTATAATAATCCAATGCCCATTTAAACGGGAAACCCTCCTTTAGCCATTTTCAACTCTAAAATTCTCGATAACCCTCGCAAATCCTTCCAATTCATCATCAAATCCTCTATTCAATCCCAAGAATCTCATGAACTTGCTTTGAATTTCAAGAATCCAACACAAGCCTCAACTCTTCCTCTAATTTTCTTCAAGAAACTCCAAGGTTTTGGTTTGTCAGTCTTCATCCATGGGTCCTTTCACCCATGCAGCCTAACCCTGTCTTTTTATGAAATTTCATGATTTTAAGTTTAGATTTCTTATTGGTATTTTATATTATTACTCCTATGCATGAAATATGTTTGAAATTTGTTGAATATCGAACTATTGATGCATGAGCTTTTATCAAGAAATGAGACTATATTATATTTATAATGCAAAAACTTTGTATACCATGATATCTTGAAAGACTTGGAAAGATTATGGATTTTTGAATGGTTATGACACCCAAGATTAGGGTTTTACTAAAATATTGGTGGGTTGATTTGAATGACCTTAAAATGAATTGATTTTACTCTTTTATGTTCAATAATCTTAAGTTGCATGATGTTAAGCTTATATACATAAACCCACCATGTTGGACTAAATTTACATGACAAGTATTCTTATGTTGCTGAAATATTATTGCATGATTTGCAAGGGAAGAATGATATGATAAGTTATGGGCTTCCTAGCATGTATTAAACTCATGAAAGGTTTCTATGATTTGCAAGTAATAAGTTGAGCCCTATTTATATATTCCTACCCTTTTGTGGGTAAATAACATCTTTGTAAGGGGGCAAACATAATATCTATTTTAACCTCATGTACAAACTAAAACTCACTAGTAGGGGTCAAGCATGTTACAATCTCTACCCTCATGTGAAATGCAATGCCTACTAGAAGGGGTCAAGTCTATGTATTGTTTTTACCCTTTGGTATAAGGTATATGCCCATGTATGGGTCAAGTATGTGAGTGAGCTACTCATGCCATATTATGATGTCTTTACAAGTTATTCATGTTATGATTAAACTTATGATTATTTCAAGTATTCTGTGGGATTAGACTTAGCACCGATTGAGGCTTAAGGTGGGGGCTTGAATCAAGGGGCCCTTCTATAAAGTCTTGGTCTCTTAACTATGTGCCACCATAGGTTTATATTATTTCCCAAAAAAGGCTTTACTAGTGGATCTATCTAGGACAAGTTACCCACAATATGGGGTCATATTGCCTTGGCAAGTAGACTACACCTTGTCCGATGAGGAGACATGCATCGGGATTCCAAGTAGTAGGTCGCTTGGTCTTATATGTAGGTTAAGGTCTCCTCCCACATATGTATGTTATATTATGCAAGTTGATTATCTACATGCATGTTTTAGTTTAAGCATTGATCATACATGTCATATTGAACTTATATCTATTGATTATGAATATGCATCTTGAATATTATGGCTTTTGTCATTATTGCATTGCACCCCGCATACTTAGTATATTCCAAATACTATCGTATATTCTATGCCTATATAAAATCACCATGTAGGGACCGGTGCTCCTATTAATCATCCTCCCCATGTGGCTAGACAGATTCTTCAAAGCTACTATCGGTGAGTCCTCCACTCCGGGGACAACATTCCACTTTACTTGCATGCTTTTGATAAGACTTGTCATATATTTTTTGGATAATTTTCGTTGAGGGTGAGCTCGAGAATTGTCTAGGCCCCGCTCCATCTAAGGTAGAGGTGTTGTTGGATATGGATTTAATGTATTGATCTTGACTCTTATTTTATCTACGTTATTATGAAAAACTTCCCTTAGTCCCTTATTTCCCTCTATGCTCTTTTTTTGTTAATGATGAGATGGAAATCCCAAGTCCCGTTATCTTTAGACTCTATTGTTACTTTTTATTGTCTTATTTTTGCTTCCGCAACCAAGGTTGTGTGAAATAATATGCTAAGAGGCTTGTTTGGGGTCCCTTCGGGTTCCCCATTCACCAGCTTGGGTCATGACAAAATAAGTCTCATTTCTTGAAGAGGTCCTTTAGCTATGTACCATCTTCAGCCAGTGCACCAATCCTGAGCCACAGGTATGATCACAAGTCCCAAGGTTAGCCAAACTTTAGGGCATAGGGTCCATAATCTCAAGCCAGTGTGACTTTTGGCTCTAAAGGGAAGCCACCTTGTGGAAAAATATGGTAGGATGCATCTGGGAGAATGTAAAGATGGAGGGAATGGTTGCTACAAGTGTGGCTAACCAAGCTATTTTCAGAGGGAGTGTCCAATGTGGGGAAATAAGGCCCAATCCTCTACCACGACACCACCAACAAAAGGTAACCAAAGAGGTGCTGCACTGAGGGCAAGTGGTAAGACAAACCATCTTTATACAATGGGGAATTGACAGGACCAAGAGGTTTTACCATATGTTATGATGGGTATGCTTCAAGTCTTTGCCTTCTTTTGCTATGCTTTACTTGATTCGGGTGCAACTTGTTCCTTTGTAACGCCATATTTGGCTAGTAGATTTGGGATCCTTCCTGAGTGTTTGCTTGAGCTGTTTACTATTTCTATATCTATTGGTGAGTTTATTCGAGCTGAGAAAATTTATAGAGACTGTGTAGTGTCCATCTATCATAGGGATTCTCTTGCTGATTTGATTGAGTTAGGGATGGTCGATTTTGACATAATCCTTGGTATGGACTATCTTCATGCCTGCTATGCCTTTGTTGATTGCAAAACCGTAATTGTCAAATTTTAGTTTTTGAATAAGCCTATTATTAGGTAGAAGGGAGATTCTGTTTCTTTGAAGTGTAAGTTTATTTCTTACCTCAAGGCTCAAAGACTAATCTCTAAGGGATGTATCTACCACCCTATGCGAGTCAAGTTTGATGATGTTAAGCCCCCTTTTCTTGATTTTGTCCTAATCGTGAGCGAGTTTCCTGATTTTTTTCTTGAGGATCTGCTCGGAGTCCCTCCTAATAAGAAGATTGACTTCAGAATTGATATACTTCCTGATACCCAGCATATTTCCATTCCACCATATAGAATGGCCCCTGTGGAGTTACAATAGCTAAAAGAGTAGTTGAGGGATTTTCTAGAAAAAGATAAGGACGAGTGTCTCTCCATGGGGTGCATCGGTCTTGTTTGTGTGAAAAAAAGATGGTTCCCTTAGGATGTGCATTGACTATCGTCAGTTGAATAAGATGACAGTCAAGAATAAATATCCTCTTCGAGGTTTGAAGACTTATTTGACCAACTTCAGGGTTCTACTATTTTCTCTAAGATAGACCTCAGATCAGGCTGTCACTAGTTGAAAGTAAGAGAATGTGAAATCTAAAGATGGCTTTTGGAACACGATATGGCCACTTTGAATTCTTAGTGATGTCATTTGGGTGGAAAAATACACCTGCAACCTTTATGGACCTGATGAATAGAGTATTCAGATAGTATCTTGATATGTTCGTGACAGTGTTCATCGATGATATTCTAGTGTCTTCCAGATTAAGGAGGAGCATGCCAATCACCTCTGAATTGCTTTGCAGATGCTTAGAGATAGCATACTGTATGGAAAGTTTTCTAAGTGTGAGGTTTTGCTCAAATCTATGGCTTTCTTAGGCCATGTGGTTTCTGGAGTTGGAATACAAGTAGACACCCAAAAGATTGAGGCCGTTAGGAACTGGCCAAGACTAACCTCACCGAATGATATAAGGAGTTTTCTAGGATTGGCTAGCTATTACCAGAGGTTTGTTGATGGATTTTCTTCCCTATCCGCACCGTTTACTAAACAAACTTAGAAGAAGGTCAAGTTTCAATGGTCTAATGATTATGAGAGAAGTTTCCAAAAGCTGAAGACGAGATTAACTACTTCACCAGTGTTTACCTTGCCTAATGGGATGGATTTGTTATCTGCTGCGATGCTTCAAAAGTGGGATTGGGATGTGTATTGATGCAGAGGGGGAAGGTTGTTGCTTGTTCTTCTAGATAGCTTAAGGTGCATGGAAGAACTACCCCACTCATGACTTGGAGTTGGCGGCAGTAGAGTTTGCTCTCAAATTATGGTGCCACTATTTATATGGAGCACATGTTGATGTATTCAAAGACCACAAGAGCCTGCAATACATTTTCACCTGGAAAGAGCTTAAGTTGAGGTAGAGAAGATAGCTTGAGTTACTCAAAGACTATGAAATGAGAATCCTCTACCATCTAGTTAAAGCTAATGTGGTTGCTGATGCTCTTAGTAGGTTGTCCATGGGAAGCACCACCCATGTGGAGGAGGGGAAGAGAGAGTTAGCCAAAGAGGCTCACAGAGTGGCCCGATTAGGAGTTCAATTAGATGAATCAGGAGAAGGAGGAGTTCTTGTGAATAATGCATCTGTATCATCTCTAGTAGTAGAGGTGAAGGAGAAACAATATCAGGATCCAGTTATATTATAGTTGAAGGAGGATGTGCATAAGCAGAAGGTGATAACTTTCTCCAAAGGGGGAGATGGGGTATTGAGGTACCAAGGCAGATTGTATGTTCTTGATATTGATAATGTTCGAGGGAGGATTATGGTAGAGGTCCATAGTTCCAGATATTCCACTCACCCAGGGTCTACCAAGATATACCATGACTTACTAACACTGCAGAGGATTACGCCCGACTATACATAAAGGAGATTGTTAGACTGCATGAAGTCTCTTTCTCTATCATCTTAGATAGAAGAGCCTAATTCACCGCCCAGGTTTGGAGATCTTTTCAGAAGGGTTTGGGTACAAAGGCATACCTTAGCATGACTTTTCACCCACAAACAGATGGCCTAGCAGAGCATACAATTCAGAAATTGGAGGATATGGTGAAAGCCTGCGCCATTGAATTTAAAGATAATTGGGATGAATACTTTCCATTGATAGAGTTTCCTTACAACAACAACTTCCATTTGACCATTCAGATGGCCCCATATGAGGCACTCTATGGGAGGAGGTATTAGTCGATGATTGGATGGTTTGACGTAGGTAAAGCAGAGTTGATTAGACCAGACTTGGTTCACCAAGCTATGGAGAAGGTGAAGATCATTCGAGAAAGGTTGAAGACTGCACAGAGTTAACAGAAATCCTACACAGATGTTAAAGAAGAGACTTAGAGTTTGAGGTCAATGATTGGGTATATTTGAAAGTGTCACACATGAAAGATGTAATGAGGTTCGAAAATAAAGGAAAGTTGAGACCATGGTACATTGGCTATAATCAAATCATAAAGAGGTGGGCAATGTGGCTTATGAGTTAGAGCTACCACTAGAGTTAGCGGCTATCCACCTGGTCTTTCATGTTTCTATGCTTAAGAAGTGTGTGGGAGATCCATAATTGGTAGTGCCTGTTGAGAGTATTGGAGTGAAAGACAGTCTAATTTATAAAGAGATTCCTGTCCCAATCCTTGATCATCAGGTTCACAAGTTGAGAACCAAAGATATTAGTCAAAGTATTGTGGAGGAACCCATTTGTAGAAGAAGCTACTTGGGAGGCGGAGGAGGATATGAAGGCCAAATACCCTTATTTATTCTTACCTACTGATGATGATAGAGTTGATGGTAATGATTTCCCTCTAAATCCTTGAATTCCCATTTCTTAAGTTCTCCTTTCATTCCCAATATGATAGACAATAGAGCTCTAAAGTCTGAATGAGGATTAATCTGATGTATTGACTATTTGATTGTTTTAATTGCTGAATTCTTGATTAATTGATTTTATGGCTGAGATGAGAGCTAGTTGATTGTTAGAGTCTATAGGGAGATTCGTGCCATGACCTAAATCTCTAGATTTCTCATCATTCAAGGACGAATGAACACAAGGAGGAGATAATGTAACACCCCATGGTTCCTTCTACCTATTCTGGAGTAGATGCACAGAGGATGCTAAGAAAAGACTGAGAAAACTATAGAAGAAGGATTTAGAAAGGGCCATTTACGACCCTAGAATGGGTCTCATAAAACCCAAATGACTTGGTAAAATTTTTCTAACTCTGAGGTCTATATATGAGATAGTATACGACCCGTAAAGTATTCCATAGCTTGTAGAGTGGTTTTGTGAATTGATGGTCCAATTACCAACTTGTCAGTATCTTGAGTTATGAGTTAGCAGACAACTCGTAGGATGTTTTATGACACGTAGAGTAGGTTTTGTGACAAATTTCACTAACTCAATTTTTAGGACCTCTTGTTTACCAGAGGTCATCTATGACTCGTAGAATGGTCTACGACCCATAGATAAGGTCTCATAGACTCAGATGATAGTTTTTAAGAAGGGTATTGTTATCCATTTTGATTCCTACTTAATTAAATCCTTAGTCTTTTAAGGCTTAAATAAAGTCTTAAAATAGAACCCTAGGTGTATTTTTCACCCTTGTTCACACTTGAGGGTTTCTTGAGAACACTAAGAGAAAGGAGAAGAGCGAGAGTTCTTGATTCTAGCATGAAGATTGACTAGAGTTGGATTGTTTCTTCTATCCACAGATATGTAAGACTTGATAAAATGTCGAACTACATTTGTTCACACGTCCCCTTCATCTATTTGAGTTAAGATTTGGAAAAAGAGTCCAAAATTTGGGAAATTCTATTATCCTAATACTAAAATTCTTGCATTTATTATGAATTCTTCGGATAATGTATGAAGTACTTGCTACATTGCATAATTACTGATATGATATTGAGGCAAAGTTTTATACTTGATAGCATGAACCCTAGATTGCGATGAAATTCTATGCATGGATTGAGGTACAAAGGCATACCTTGAGGTAAAGTTTTATACTTGATAGCATGAATCTTAGATTGCATATTGCGATGAAATTCTATGCATGGATTGAGTTGAGGTACGAGTTTGATGTTGATTGTATGAGTTGAGTAATTTGAGCCTTATCAATCATGAAAAGCATATTGAACCTAACCACTTATACTACAACAAAACTTATTTGCGTTGCATGATGAGTCGAATTGAGTAAGTCTGAATGATCGTTTGAGTCTGAGTCGAGTTTGATTATCGTCATTGATTGACTGAGTTGATGAGTAATTGAGATGTGTTGAGATGAGATAACCTAATGAGGTTGAGATTTGACTTGATTTACTGAGCATTGAGAATTGAGTTGATTGATGAGTTGAGCATATTTTAGTTTTGGGAGAAGTATCGAGCATCGAGTTGGGAGTGAGTAAACATCTACTCTAACCCATAAAACTACGTTATTGGCTTAGGATAGTCGTACGACATGTTCTGGCAACTCTTGTCCCAAAAAGTGGACATTTACTATGGATCCATGAGAGAGTTAATTGTCCTTTACCGTGGGAATATTAGGACAGGTGTGGCAACGACGTCACCTTCGTTGTGCATCACCAAACTAATGGTGATTGGATTGGATGTTGGTTAAGAGAAACTCCCAAGCAACATTAATTGAGCATGGCATTTAAACTGATTTATTTTATTAAGCATATTTTAAAAAGCATGATTTACTTTAAACTTGCATGTAGTGAGTTGAGCATGAGTTGTTGAGTCGAGATGAGTGAGTTGAGTCTTATTTTTTGGAGCTATTTTACATACCAGTATATTCCATGTACTGATGTCCATTTGGACCTGCATCGTTTTATGATGCAAATACAGGTGATAGAGGACTTTATCCCACACATCGTTGAGGTTCGGGTCAGTGCATTTCCCAGAGTCAGTGAACTCTCCTTGCTTTTCGGAGGAGCCCTTTTATCTTCTGATTTGATCTAGTACTTTATTTCCCTTGATTTTGAGGTGTTCATGGCATATCATGGCACCATCTAGATTGTTGAATAGAGGCTTCATATACACTGAGTAAAGGATTTATTGAGTATTTTGTATCCAAACTTACTTCATTGGAAACTATGATAAAGTAGAGTTATATTTCATTCATATGAGGTCTTTCTATTTGAGTTCTTTCTTCCGTTGTTGAGTGGTGTGACGATGAGGCCAGGTGGTTCTCTTGGGGAACCAGCAATAGTTTTTTAAGTGCCGGCCACGCCAAGAGTACCCTCCCCGGGCATGACATTTTAAACCAAAAAAATACTTTAAAAATACCAAAAAAAAAGTGAAGCAACAATGTCACCAACTACAACACAAACTTATTAACATTGATCAAACAAAGAAATTATAAACAACAAAACTAAAAACTAAAATAACAAGGATTATGTCAGCTATAACACCATAAATTACCACTTGCAGAGTTGATAGAAGGGGAAACAAAGACATACACCATCTAAACACAACCTATAGAACATATTTTAAACCAAAAAGGATACTAAAAAAATACCAAAAAAAAAGATTAAGCAATAATATCACCAACTTTGAAAATGGGTGACTGTTTATCATATTTTCAAATACAAAGCATGGTGATCACCAAAAAGGATGGTAGCCATTAATATTACCACCTAGAGAAATTTTTTAATATAATTACAATAAAAAAATAAAAATAAAGAGTTTTATTCACATTTTTCTTCCTGGCCTTCTTAGGCTTCGCGCCTTAGCCATTATCAACTCTAGAACATGCAACACCCTGAGACTATGGAAAAAAAGGAAGACAAATTTATATGTGATTTTTAAAAATAAATCTAAAGTTATTTATCAAAAAATAAATTTCAATGAAAAAAATAATATGGTACCTTGCCTTTCACATTTGCGTAATTGATTTCCTGATTCAAACAATATCTTTTCATAATTGATAATTCGTCCTCGAAATCACTGTCCTCGGGTAAATCAACTTTCTCCTTTTTTTTTATCCTCTCCGAAATTCTCTTTTTTCAAGGACTCAACAACAATGACGTTGCGGCTTGTTTCGTTCTGCTACGCCCATCTTGAGGCTTGTTTCGTACTGCTGACAGAGTAAATACATTAAGATTAAAGTTTGGCGTTGAGCATCCCATAGATGTGCTATCCAAATCATTAGACTCTATATTTAAATGGGGACTTTTCCTAACGGGGGTTTTCTCTCTAGAAATGGACATGCCGGAGAAGAAAGACTAAGTGCGCACAAAAGAAAAACAAACAAAACTAAAGAAGATTGATGAATAGACAAAGAATGAAAACCAAAATTATATTTCATGCATAAGAAGTAAATACCATAGATGAAAAGTAAAGAGATGATGAAGGAAGACAGAAAACCATTCTTCCATTGTTGGAAAATTCAAAATTTTTTAACCAAAAAAATTAAAAAGAAGAGTACATAGAGCCGACTTTGGGAAGGTAAAAAGTAAAATAAGGTATTGTCAATGCCAGATAGTTATTTACCTTTTCTTTGGTTAATAATATACGCCACGGTCAAAAATCATTTTTATGCAATTTAATGTAACTTAGTACATACAAAAATGAAGAAAATAAACCATAAATAATTAGCTTTTCTGACATATTTCATTCAACAATAATTACTTTTTTTTAACAAAAAAAATAAAAAAAATAGATAACTTTTGAGACAAAATATGTCATCCTTGCATTAATTTTTTTGTTTATTAAATATATAAAAAAGAAACAAAATACATAATATGACATAACTGAAAATAAAAAAACTTAAATATGTAAATATTTTGGGTTGTTGACATATTTTATAATTTAGCCTCTTAAAGCGTACAATCAAGCCATTTTTCCTGTATATACACCCTATATCAACCCCCCTATGGATTCCAAATCCTACAATAGCCACCTCAAAACTAGTTGGTTTTAAAGTTTAAAGTCTTCTTTAAAACTTTAATGTTCTTTTAAGTATATTAAAATAGTTAGGTTATTTATTATGTCTCTTTCGAAAAGATAAATAATACTAATAATAATAGTAATAATAAATAATAATATTTTCTTTAAAATTTCAAGTCCTCTTTAAAATTTCGACAAATGTTTCTTTTAAAATTATTTTCAAAACACTTAGGTTGTTTGTTATTTTTCTTTCAAAAAGAATATATACACACACACTTGAAATATTCCAAGTCCTTTTTCTTAAAATTAGTTTGGATTTTCTCTTCCTTTTAGTTAATTTCGAAATGTTTTTTCTTAGATGTCTTAGTTGAAAATTTTAGAAGTACAAATTCTTTTAAATTCTAACTCATTTTTATATAGATTATTTTAATTCCTTCATAAAATTACTTAATTTACTTCAATAAATTTTTACTTGAATTACCTTACATATTTTTAATTTTAAGTTAATTTTTGAATAGTTAGTCAAATCACATTTAATTGCTAGTCAACCGTGTGTTAGTGACTATTCTAAGTGTTAATACATTCTTAAAATAGTGATAAGAATTCTTACCTATTTTCTCTAAAATTTTAAAATTTTTTCTATTAAAATCTTTTAAATTAAGTTCTATTAATTTCTTTTATAAAACAAATTAAGTGGCACCTCTCTCTCATTTTCAAAAATTTAGTTTTTCCTTAAAGTTGATTAAGTTTTAAACTAATTTTGCCTACGATATCCGTTTTCCCATTTAACACTTGTAGCCAGCATTATAGCTAGCTATGACATTGACTTTGCTCGCTACATAGTAGAGGAGATACACGAGCGAGCTTTGAGGAGGTTGACATCTATCTTGTTCCTGTGTTTGGTTCGTAGGTTATGTGTTGTGGCGGGGGTGAAGATTATCCCCAATGTGACTCTATGATCGATGTCCAGAGGACCCCGGACGCCAGCCTGATAAATATCCCCAATGTGACTCTATGATCGATGTCCAGAGGACCCAGGACGCCAGCCTGATAAAGACCGATGAGAACACAGTTGCACCGAGGTGAGTACCTCACCCCGTAGTCCTATTACTTGAGTTGTTCGCTAAGCCTCCATGTCCTAAGGCTTCCACCACTACCACTGCTGCTGATGAGCCTAAGAGGCCTCCGCAAACTGACGTTGAGATGGAGATGGGGCCTACTTCTACATCCTCTACTATACCAGAGGTTGTGCCTACACGTTCTCAGCATGCAAATATGGCTTATATCTCTGCAGAGTCTATTTAGGCCTTGGTATAACGTCAGGCTCACATTGAGTCCCAGTTGACTCAGTTGTTATAGCAGATCATGCCTTGGGTTTGCAAGGCTATTTTTTAGTCTGCGGAACATATGCCAAGCATCATACGACCACACCTAAAGAGAGATTGGCACTTTTACATGGTAGTGTGGATGCATTTGAGAGTTGCATGGAGGATCACCTCAAATCGACTAAGATTCCATACAAGACCGCCATCCGGATGTAGATCTAGCAGCTCTATATTGAGATAAGGATAGTAGCTCCAACACCACTGATGATTCCTATGCTAGATATTATTGCACATGTGTTAAACTTGTTTGCAGATGAGCTCACAGTCTGCGCATCTGGAAAAAGGCACCATATAAGAAATGATGATTTTGAGGCTGCTAACAACATACTAAGAGGTTGGAGAGACAAAAAATAGAGGCTGCTAGATAAGCCTCTATAGAGGATAAAGAGATATGACATACACGTGAGTAGTATATGGCATTGGGTTCTAGACCCGCAGGATAGGCTGCCGCGATAGAGGATATCACCCGATAGGTTGAGGGTGGTGATTCACAGAATGAGACTAGCACATAGGCACGCATGTATATTTTTTTTGACCCTTACTTCTGATTTTGGTAATGTTTTGTTGCATTGAGGACAATGTAAAGCTTTTTGATGGGGTGTGGATAGTTATAGGCCTCGACAAGTCCTACATATCTCAAGTAGAATCTTTAGAATTAGAGAAGAAAATATTGAAATCCTTAGTCCAACCTTCAGGCTTTAGCTTCAATGGAACATTTTATTTAGAGAGAGAATTACTGAGAACCCTTGAGAGAAATTTGGGAATTAAGAGCTTTTAAATGAGTTAGGAATAGTACTTTATAGAGGTTAGGTTGGTTAGGATAGTGAAAATGACATAGTTAAGGACTTAGATGGATTGGAAAATTCAAAAACACTATTTATTAAAAACTACCAGAGTTGTCCATGAAACCCTTTCCGCGGGCGGTGGAACAACTTATGGATCGTATCTTTCCTCGTAGGTGTAATGACCCGAATTGTATACGATGTTGTGAACACTTAGAAATTTGGTTTTCAGATGAAATTTTGACCAAGTGTTGTCCCAGGGAGGGCTACACGAGCCGTGTGCTTTGGCACTAGTCGTGTGACCCTCAGTGGAACTACACTTGGCCAATATTTCATATGAGGAAACTTTTTGGAACCAATTTTAGGGACACGACCAGGGACATAGGCCATGTGGCTTGCCATTGGCTGTAGGACTGGTCGTTTGGCCTCCTGCTGGGCATTAAAGTGCCTTTTTAGGCCAAGTGTAGTGCCACGCCCAGGTCACACAGCTCATATGGCATGGGATGGGCCATTTGGCCTTCTGTAAAGCTCTCAGAGTGAAAATATTCTAACTTGGGGTCATCGTCTCATAACGTTTTCATGAAATTTTCCTAAGGTTGGGGAGACGGGAACACTACACGGACCGTATGGCTTCACACGACTCGTGAAGGGTGCCCATTTGGTGGTTCGTGTGAAAAAATTCTTAATGTTGGTTCAAGATTGAAATTTTCAAAAAAAAAAATCTAAGTTTCATTTCATGGGCACTCCACATGGACCGTGGAGTGCCACACGGGCCATTTGCCCTCAAGTCAAATAACTTCTGATAAATTTTCCTCTGATCTATTAGTGGCCTTTCATAAATTCAATTATTTCTATTGGCCTTTTAGGAATTCCTATGCTATTCTATGGTCATCTAAAGACCTAAAACCTATTTTAAACATTCAAACTCATCTCTCATAATTTTGGGACTCTTTTAAAACAACGCTCAGAGCAACTCTTGGGGATTTCAACTTGGGAGCTAAGGAACTCAACTTCTCTTCAAAATTCTTTTGGGTTTCTTCATCTTAGTGACGGTAGGTGGGTTTGATCCTTGATTTCCTTTCAATCAAGGAGACCCAACTATTTTCAAGCAATTTTATGAATTTCTAGCATACTTTAAATTGGGGTTTGAATATTGTGATTCCTAAATTTCTATTGATGCATGGGTAGTATTTATTTGGTGATTTGAACCATTATATGAAGATTTACTTTGGATTTATGAAACTATAAGTATGCATGTCCCCTTTAAGGCTTATTTATGCATGGGTAATTATATTATGATTTTTAAATGTGGATTTAATTATATTTTCACTTGAATTACATATTATATTATGGATTTTAGATGGAATCTTAATTACCCATGCCATTCTCACATTATTCATGGCATATGCATTTATGTACATAGATTATTATGGAAATTATGAAGTGGGTTAAGTCCAATTTTGTTATACAATATGATTTTGATAAGATATTGATTATGACAAGAGTGTGATCACGTATATGTCTATCAATTATGGCTCTTTGAGCATTTTGGGTGTTTGCACCATTTTGTATATGAACGGGCTATTCCTATGCATGAACATTATGACTCTAAAAGTATGGTTATGGCATTTGAGCCTAAGTATGAACTATTATGAAAGATGTTTGGCTTTTAAGCCTAAGTGTGCATTGAAATATTTTGGCAAGACTTGTGTCTCTTGAAAGCATATATAATAACATATATTATAAGTATTCTTGCGGGATGACAACTTAGAACCAATGGAAGGAGGGTTCTTTCTCTTTTCTCAAACTATATGCCTAACATAGGTTTCCTTTCTGAAATGGGAGGCCCATAAGGAAAGTTGCCTCCAAAATGGAAGAAGAAATGATATGATATGATATGATATAATATGATATGATATGATATGATATGATATGATATGATATGATATGATATGATATGATATGATATGATATGATATGAT
>DF361938.1:27476-47338 GCA_000787875.1 Solanum virginianum
TTTGATATGAAAATCCTATCCAAAATGGGACACACATAAGGAAGGTTGCTTCATACGAAATGGGAGGCCCGTAAGTGAACCATGGTTTACCCTTCGCAAGTAAACCACCTCTTCACCAATGAGGGATAATCATCGAGATTTGAAGTAATAACTCATTTGGTCTTACTTATGTCGGTTAAGGTCTCATCCCCACTATGTATATGAGCATCATTTGCATCTTATGCATCATTGGCATTGATTTCATGACATCTTGTTATACTATACATCTTGTTATACTATACTTCTTGTTATATACCTTCTTCTATAATATATGCCCTTGTTAACTAACATTGATATGCAGGTTTTGGTAAGTTCATGCATTGCATCCCGCATACTTAGTACATTCAAACGTACTAACACATACTCTTGCCTACATGATTTCACCATGTAGAGACCGAGGACTTTGATCATCCATCATTTGACGCTTAGCTCAGATTCCAAGTTTATTTGTAATAGTGAGTCCTATCTTCCAAAGACGATCCACCATCTATCTACCTTTGATACTTTCATTTATTTATGTATGGAGGGTAAGCCCAGAGAATGTCTTGGCCCCCGACCCATCTATATAGAGGCACTATTAGAAACCTTGTAAACCTCCTTACATTTTATGCTATGTGATATAACTTAAGTTCTATGATATGGGTTGGTTATCTTCGACTATCATTATCTAAATAGGTAATATGATTGATGGCTTGTCTATATGTTGTAATGGAAACATCCTAAGTCCCGAAATGCCCCCATAGAGTGAGTCCTATTTCCCCACCCCGTAGAACTATATGTTTACTTTGTGTACACTTCTGAACCAATGATGCGAGTTTTGGTATCTTGAGGCTTGTTTAGGAACTCTCAGGTTCCCATTCCCCATGTCACATCTAGGCCCTAGGTCTGAGTCATGAAAAAGATAGTATCAGGACCCTAGGTTTGTAAATGATCATCAAAGTCTAACATGCCACATCAAGTAGAGTCCTAATCATGGGTGTAATGTACACCATGCCCATAAGTGGGAAGCTACAACGATGTTGTAGAAAATGTCTCACTTCTTTAACTCTTATGCCATGCTGTAAATAGTTGGATTAGCTATTGACCTTAAATAGTATCCTTGCTCTATTTCAGAAGATGCCTCATGGTAGACTTGCTAGACCAGCCCCAGCTAATGAGGATCAAGCACCTCAAGGGCCTATGGATGAGCCTATCTCTAATGGTGAATTTTGTACAGCCTTTTCCAGGCTCGCCTAAGTGGTGACTACTCAGACTAGGTAGGCCAACTTTTCTCGGGATCCCACTCCGGCTTCTAGAGTAAGAGATTTCACCCGGATGAATCCTTCAGAGTTCTTTGGGTCTAAAGTTGATGAGGATGTTCAGGAGTTCATTGATGAGCTCACCAAGGTGTTGAATGTCATGGATGTGACTTTAGAGGAGAAACTTGAACTGACTACCTATCAGTTGAAAGATGTAGCCTAGGTGTGGTACACTCAGTGGTCTATGGAAAGGGTTTATGAGGATGCTATTAATTGGAAGGAGTTCAAGTTTGCTTTCCTAAATAGTTCTTTCAACTTGAGCTTAGGGAAGCCAAGATGACCAATTTTATCAACCTCAGGCAGGGTAATATGCATTTGAGGGATTATGCCCTCAAGTTTACTAAGCTCTCAAAGTATGCTCCAACACTTGTGGCTGATCCTCGTGCAAGAATGCCAAAGTTCATTTCTAGTATCTTTGACTTGCTTATACAAGAATGCCATATGACCATACTTAATTAGGATATGGACATCTCTAGACTTATGGTTTATACTAAATAAATCGAAGGAAGAAGCTCAAAAAGAGAAGAATGCATGATCCTAAGAGGGCCCGTTTTGATGGTGGTTTCTCCGGCTCTTGGGGTGGTGGTTTTGGTCGCTTCCAGCAAGGATAAGGCTCAGGTGCTCAGGTTGCTAATGCTATCATACCTCCTCCTAGGGCACCAGCTGGTGGTGAACAGGGATACTCATTATGTGATAAATATGGAAAGCACCACACGAGTGACTGCTGGAGAATTTTGGGTGCTTGTTATGGGTGTTGTGATAAGAATCACAAGGTTGCTGATTGTCTCAAGAATCCTCCAAAGCGTTAAGGCCAGGTGGCCCAAGGTGGGCAGGGTCAAGCAAGAGTTCCTCAAGGTGTTACATCGTGGAACAACAGATTCTATGCCCTTCATGTATGTTAGGAGTTTAAGGAGGCTTCGAATATTGTGACTGGCACGTTAAAAGTCTTTGATTTTGATATTTATGCTTTGCTTGATCCGGGTGCAAACTTGTTTTTTGTGACTCCTCTATTGGTTGTTAAGTTTGGTATGAGTCCAAAAATTTTTAAGGATCCTTACTTAGTTTATACTCCCTTCGATAAATCTGTTGTTGCATATAGGGTCTATCGTGGTTGTCGTATTTCTGTGTTGTATAAGGTTTTCCCGTGTGATCTTGTGGAACTTGAAATGTATGATTTTGATATAATTCATAGGAAGAATTGGTTGCATGCATCATATGCCTCTATATATTGTAGAACCCGGAAGCTCAAGTTCCAACCTCCTGGTGAGCCCGTTCTTTATTTCCTACCTCAAAGCTCAGAAAATAATCTCCAAGGGGTGTATATATCACATAGTGAGGGTTAAAGATATGGAGTTCTAATTGCCTACTCATGAGACTGTTCCGGTGGTGAATGAGTTTCCGGATGTATTTCCTGAAGACTTACCAAGTATTCTTCCCGAAAGGGAAGTAGACTTTGGCATAGATCATCTTTTGGATACTCAACCTATCTCTATCCATCCCTATCGTATAGCATCGTCTGAGTTGAAAGAATTGAAGGATCAGTTGAAAGATTTATTAGAGAAGGGTTTTATCAGGCCAAGTATATCTCCATGGAATGCTCCGGTATTATATGTAAAGAAGAAAATGGGATCTCTTTGGATATGTATCGATTATAGACAATTGAATAAGGTGACTATTAAAGAACAAGTATCCATTACCTAGAATCGATGACTTATTTGACCAACTTCAAGGGGCTACTCACTTTTCAAAAATTGACCTCCATTCCAGGTATGATCAATTGAAGGTTAGAGAATGTGATATTCCCAAGACATCCTTTCGAATAAGGTATGGGTACTATGAGTTTGTGGTGATGTTATTTGGCCTAACTAATGCTCTGATCGTGTTTATGGATCTTAAGAATTGGGTGTTCAAGACATTCCTTGATAGTTTTGTGGTTGCCTTCATTGATGATATTCTCATTTATTCCCGGAGTGAGCGAGAACAAATGGACCATTTGAGGTCGGTTTTGCAAACCTTGAGAGAGAAAGAGTCTATGCCAAATTTAGGAAATATGAGTTTTGATTGGGTGAAATTGTTTTTCTGGGTCATGCAGTGTTCGATGATAGTGTATGCAAATTTAGCAAATATGAGTTTTGGTTGGGTGAAGTAGCTTTTCTAGGTTATGTGGGGTCCAGTGATGGTATAAAGGTGGATCCGAAGAAGAGCGAGGTGGTTACGAATTGGCCTAGACCATTGACTTCTTCGGACATTCGAAGCTTCCTTAGGTTGGCGGGTTATTGTAAAATATTCATTGAGGGGTTCTCGTCCATTGCATCTCCATGGACTAAGTTGACCTAAAAGAAGGCTAAGTTTGTATGGTCGGATGAGTGTAAGAAGAGTTCTAAACTTTGAAGGATTGACTTACATCAGCTCAGTTTTGACTTTACTAAATGGTTTGGATGGGTTTGTGGTGTATTCTGATGCTACTCGAATTAGGTTGGGTTGTGTACTTATGCGACATGGTAAAGTGATAGCTTATACATCAAGCCAATTGAAGGTGCATAAGCATAATTACCCGACTCATGACCTTGAGTTAGCGGTGATAGTTTTTTCTTTAAAAATTTTGAGGCACTATTTGTATGGGGTGCATGTTGATGTTTTCACCGATCATAAAAGCTTGTAATATGTGTTCACTCAAAGAGATGTTAACTTAAGACAAAGGAGATGGTTGGAACTCCTATAGGATTACAAACACAAGTGTTCTATATCACCCTGGTAAGGTAAATATAGTAGTCGATGCTCTTAGTAGGCTATCTATGGGGAACATGGCTCATGTTGAGGAGGAGAAGAAGGTGTTGGTATGGGATATTCATCGTTTGGCTAGATTGGGTGTTAGAGTGGCCGATTCCAATAATGGTGGTATACATATTCTAAATGGGGCCAAATCCTCAATGGTTGTGATGTGAAGGCTAAGCAAGATTTAGATCCATCCTTGGTTGAATTGAAGAAATTGGTTGCCGAAAGGAATATTGAGGTTTTCTCCCAAGGGGATATAGTGTGCTTCGGTATCAATATCAGTTATGTGTTTTGGATGTGGATGATCTTAGAAAGGTGATCACGTGCGAAGCCCATAATTTGCATTATTCTATTCACCCAGAGTCTACTAAAATGTATCGAGATGTGAAGGAGGTGTATTGGTGGCATGGTATAAAGAGTGATAGCCAAATTTGTATCCAAATGCCCAAATTGTTAACAAGTGAAGGTGGAGCATCAAAGGCCAGATGGGTTGGCCCAAGACATTGAGATTCCTACTTGGAATTGGGAAGACTGTGGTTGGGTTGCCTCAAACTCGGAAGCAATTTGACTCCATTTTGGTTAACGTTGATCGGATGACTAAATCAGCTCATTTCTTACTGGTCAAGACTACTTTTGGTGCCGAAGACTATGCAAAGTTATGCATATGGGAATTAGTAAGGTCGCATGGTGTACCTAGGTCCATCATATCGGATCAGGGTACCCAATTTACTTCTCACTTTTGGAGGTCCTTTCAAAAAGACTTGCTAATAAGGTCAAGTTGAGCACTGCCTTTCATCCCCAAACAGATGGGCAAGCCGAGAGGACGATTCAAACTTTGGAGGATATGTTGAGGGCTTATGTGTTGGATTTCAAAGGTAATTGAGATGGTCATCTCCCACTTATAGAGCTTATAATAATAGCTTCCATGCTAGAATGGGTATGGCCCTATTTGAGACCTCATATGGTAGGAGGTGTAGGTCTCCGGTGGGGTGGTTTGAGTTGGGGGAGGTGGCTTTGATTGGCCCGAACTTTGTGATGAAGGCTATGGAGAAAGTAAAGTTGATGAGAGAAAGGTTGAAGATGATTCGAATACTAGGAAAAGGGATCTTAAGTTCCAAATTGGGGATTGAGTATTTGTGAAGGTCTCACCTATGAAGCGTGTGATGCGTTTTGGCAAAAAGGGGAAGTTAAGTCCCTAGTATGTAGGCCCTTATAAGGTTATTGATTGGATTGGGAATGTGTCACATAAGGTGGAGTTACCCCCAGATTTGAGTTCTATTCACCCTGTGTTCCATGTGTCCATGTGGAGGAAGATGGTTGGTGATCCTAGCACTATTGTGCCTTTGGAGGGCATTTAAGTTGAGGAGAACTTGTCTTATGAGGAGGTGGCAGTGGAGAACTTAGATAGACAAGTGAAATAACTTTGTAACAAGGATGTGGCATCGGTAAAAGTGCTTTGGAGGAACCAACATGTGGAGAGTGCTATATAGGAGGCAGAGTTGGACATGATGAAGCATTATCCCCATCTTTCCCAATCTACTCAAGCCTAAGGTATTAGGTTCTTCCATTCTCGTTGGTCCCAATTCTTTCCTCCTTGAGTCTCATAGTAGGACATGCTTATATGTGCATTAAAATGATTTTATGATGTTTTGAATGATTTTATTTCATTTTGCATGAGATTTAATGGCTTTTCTATTTTCAAATGATGAACTATGCATGGTATCGTGTGTTTGAAAGCTTCATATGCCAATTCAAGCCTTTCG
The DNA here is from genome assembly GCA_000787875.1 of Solanum virginianum. Lineage (NCBI taxonomy): Eukaryota > Viridiplantae > Streptophyta > Magnoliopsida > Solanales > Solanaceae > Solanum > Solanum virginianum. The sequence goes on from DF361938.1 coordinate 33,352, forward strand.
AACCGTGTTCTTGCACATTCGAGGAAGAATGTTCCTAAAGGAAAGATGATGTAATGACCCAGATTCCGTACGACATTGTGAACACTTGGAAATTTGGATTTCGGATGAAATTTTGACCAAGTGTTGTCCCAGGGAGGGCTACACGAGCCGTTTGCCTTGGCACTAGCCGTTAGACCCTCAGTGGAACCACACTTGGCCAATATTTCATGTGAGGGAACTTTTTGGAACCATGTTTAGGGGCACGGCCAGGGACACGGGCCCTGTGGCTTGCCCCTGGCCATAGGACTGGCCGTTTGGCCTCCTACTAGGCGTGAAAGTGCCTTTTTAGGCCACGTGTAGTGCCATGCCCAAGTCACATGGCTCGTGTGGCATGGGACGGGCCGTTTGGCCTTCAGTAAAACTCCTGGAATGAGAATATTCTAAGTATGGGGTCACCATCTTGTAATGTTTTTGCAAAATTTTCCTAAGGTTGGGGAGACGGGAATATCACATGGACCATGTGGCTTCACACGACTTGTGAAGGGTGCCCATTTGGTGGTTCATGCGAAAAAATTCTAAGTGTTGGTTCAAGATCAAAATTTCTAGAAAAAATTTGTAAGTGTCGTTTCACAGGCACTCCACATGGACCATAGAGTGCCACACGGGCCATTTGTCCTCAAGTTAAGTGACTTTCGGTAAATTTTTCCTCTGATCCATTAATGGCGTTTTCATAAATTCAGTTATTTCTATTGGTTTTTTGGGAATTCCTATGCTATTGTATGGTCACTTAAAGACCTAAAACCTATTTCAAACATTCAAACTCATCTCTCATAATTTTGGGACTCTCTCAAAATAACTCTAAAATCAACTCTTGGGGATTTCAAGTTGGGAGCTAAGGAACTCAACTTCTCTTCAAAATTCTTAGGGGTTTCTTCATCTTAGTGAAGGTATGTGGGTTTGATCCTTGATTTCCTTTCAATCAAGGAGACCCAAATTATTTTCAAGTAATTTTATGAATTTCTAGCTTACTTTAAATCAGGATTTTGAATATTATGAATCCTAAAATTCTAGAAATGCATGGGTAGTGTTTATTTGATGATTTTAAGGTGATTTAAACCATTACAAATTAGGGTTTGAATATTATGATTCCTAAATTTCTATTGATGCATGGGTAGTGTTTATTTGGTTATTTTAAGGTAATTTCAACCATTATATGAAGATTTACTTTGGGTTTATGAAATTATAAGTATGCATATCCCCTTTAAGGCTTATTTATGCATGGGTGATTATATTATGATTTTAAATGTGGATTTAATTATGTTTTCACTTGAATTACATATTATATTACGGATTTTAGATGGAATCTTAATTACCCATGTCATTCTCACATTATTCATGACATATGTATTCATGTACATGGATTATTAAGGAAATTATGGAGTGGGTTAAGTCCAATTTTGTTATACGATATGATTTTGATAAGATATTGGTTATGACAAGAATGTGATCATATATATGTCTATTGATTAAGGGTCTTTGAGCATTTTGTGTGCTTGCACCATTTTGTATATGAATGGGCTATTCCTATGCATGAACATTATGGCTATAAAAGTATGGTTTTGGCATTTATATTATGAAAGATGTTTAGATTTTAAGCCTAATTGTGCATTGAAACGTTTTGGCAAGACTTGTGTCTCTTGAAAGCATGTATAACTACATATATTATAAGTATTTTTGTGGGATGATGACTTAGCACCGATGGAAGGAGGGTTCTCTCTCTTTCATCAAACTATGTGCCTATCATGGGTTTCCTTACGAAATAGGAGGCCTGTAAAAAATAATGCCTCCAAAATGGGATTGCCTGTAAGGAGAAGAAATGATACGATATGATATGTTTTGATATGAAAATCCTATACAAAATGGGAGACACGTAAGGAAGGTTGTTTCATACGAAATAGGAGGCCCATAAGGTGAAGCATGGTTTACCCTTGGCAAGTAAACCACCTCTTTCCGATGAGGGGTAATCATCAAGATTCCAAGTAATAGCTCGCTTGGTCTTACTTTTGTCGATTGAGGTCTCATCCCCACTATGTATATGAGCATCATTTGCATCTCATGCATCATTGGCATTGGTTTCATGACATCTTGTTATACTACAATTTTTGTTACATACTTCCTCCTATAATATGTGCCCTTGTTATCTAACATTGATATGCAGGTTTTGGTAAGTTCATACAAAGCATCTTGCATACTTAGTACATGTAAACACTCTAACTTATACTCTTACCTACATGATTTCACCATGTAGGGACCGAGGACTTTGATCATCCATCATTTGATGCTTAGGTACGATTCCAAGTTTATTTGTAGTGGTGAGTCCTATCTTCCAAGGATGATCTACCATATAGCTACCTTTCATACTTTTCATTTCATTTATGTATTGAGGGTGAGCCCGAGGGATGTCTTGGCCCCTGACCAATCTATGTAGAGGAACCGTTGGACATCTTGTAAACCTCCTTACATTTTATGCTATATGATATGACTTATGTTCTATGATATGGGTTGGTTTTCTTGATTATCGTTATGTTAGTTGGTTATGTGATTGATGGTCTACTATATGTTGTGATGAAAAGATCCTAAGTCCCAGAATGCCCCTGTAGAATGAGTCCTATTTCTCCTCCCGTAGAACTCTGTGTTTATTTATGTGCTCTTTCGAACCGATAATGTGAGTTTTGATATCTTGAGGCTTGTTTAGGGACCTCAGGTTCCTATTTACCATGTCACGTCTAGGCCCTAGGCCCGGGTCGTGACAGTATGTTAGGGTGTCACAAAAGTTAGGATAATGGAATTGCAGCTTCAATCCTACGAACATGCAACACGACTCGTAGATAAACTTATGAGTCATGGAACCCTTCGTAGGAAGACCTCAAACTTAAGCAAATTCTGATTCCTCAAGGCCTCCACCTATGACACCTACTTATGGGTCGTGCGAAATTATACGGGCTCGTCTGATAACTTATAGGTTAGCTTTCAGAATTTCCTTAACTATTTCAATTTCACCTAGCACTTTCCACGACATCACCTATGGCTCGTGGATGCATACAGGTGATAAACTAGCGTGTAACTCCTGACCATTAGCAAATTTTCTGTCCTTCAATTTTTTGGGCCCAGAAACACAAAGGGTGTTACAATTATGATGACAAAAGGTTATTGAATGAATTGATCTATGATATGAAGTGATTATTAAGCAATGTGTTGATGATGACACATGTGTTGAAAGAATAATGAAAATGATTAATGATTATTGAATAAATGATATATGTAGTCATCTTGCATGTCACGACCTAAGTCTAGGGCCTAGACGTGACACAACGAATGGGAAGTCCAGAGATAACCTAACAAGCATCTTAGCATATCATGTACACATCCTTGGTTGCGGAAGGAAAAATAAACAGCAACAAGAGTCAAATATTAAAAAGGGGAAAGCGGGACTAAGTCAAGTTTTTCATAATCATAGAAACATAAGGAGAGTCAAACTCATAAGCATATACAAGCATAGTATGCAACAACACCTCTATAAGAGAATGGAGCAGGAGCCAAGGCACTTCCTGGGCTCACCCTCATAATAATAAGTATCTATCATAAAGAATAAGTTTCAGCATAGCATGAGTAAAAGTAGATATTGTCCTTAGAGTTGAGGACTCACCAAAGCTTTCTTCAAGAATCGAACTAGCTATGCGGATGAAGATAATCAATAGGAGCTCCGGTCCCTACATGGTAATATTATGTAGGCATAGAGTATGCATTAGTACTTGGAATGTACTAAGTATGCGGGGTGCAAAGCATCAAATACATAAGCCATAATATTCATAATTATAAGCAATAGATATATAATCTTAATATGACATGCATGATCAATGCTCATAATAAACACATGTTTGTAAAACATTTCTCTTGCATATCTTGTTCGACATAATAGAGTGACATGATTAGCTCATCTAAATACCTTGTACTAGAGGTAGGGAGTATAGCATGAGTAATGATACCTTCTAGTAGGTAACAGATAGTACATAGTATTATGTCGTACATGAGGGTAAGAACATGAATCATGAACCCTTCATGTAGATATTAGGTAATGTATCGTAATAAGTCGTACATGAGGGTAAGGTATACAACATGGTTCATGACCCCTTTATGTAGACATTTGCCTTGTACTAGAGGATGAGGCATACAACATGGTTCGTGACCCCTTCTAGTAGGCTTCACAATTCACATGAGAATAAAATATAGTATAAGAGCTCAACAATTCACTTATAGATCATAAGTACAACATGGTTTATGACCCCTTCTAGTAGGCTTCACAATTCACAAGAACATAAAACTTAGCATAAGAGCCCATTAGTTCACGTGTAGATCATAAAGACTTATCATGATTTCAATACATGCTTGGGAGCCTATAATTATCTTGAAATCAACCCATCAGTACTCTGCATTCACCACATGCTTGGGAGCCTATAATTATCTTGAAATCAACCCATCAGTACCTATAAAACAAGAAGAGTAAACTCAACTCAAATCAACCCATCAATGTTGTAGTAAAATCCTCATTTAGGGTATCTTGAAATGCATCTCAAAATTCACAATAGCTCATAGTTTTCATAGTTCATATCATTCATGACTTTAATAGATTTAAATCAACTCATGGTATAGGACTAAAATAGATATTCATGCATAATCAATCAACACTTGATAAACCCCAACATAAATTGCGTTCATAATTCATAATAAGAGATACCCATGGATAACAAAACTTGAAAACATGTAATTTTCACAAAAGAGAAGGTTAGGCTCCATGGGTGAAAGGACCCATGGATGAAGACCCACATACCTTAAACCTTGAATTTATTAAAATGAACTTGGATGAGACTTGAAGCTTGAGATGGGTTCTTGAGTTCCAAAATTTAACTTTAAATCCTTGAATTTGAATGAGAGATTTGATAGAGTCTTGGAGTGGTTTTAGAGAGGGTTTTGTGAGTTATAGAGTTGAAAAATGGCTAGGTATAGAAGCTTTCACGTTTAAATGGGCGTTGGGTTATGATCCCAATTCCCTTGAACTAAGTTGGAAAAATAGGGCACAAAATACACTGGTCCGCATCCTTGGCGCGACGCGGACCAAACACAGAGCACTAGCTTAGACTAGTCCGCGCCCTAGGCGCATCGCAGCCCGGCTACAGGCAACTACTGAAATTCAAAAATTAGTGAAAATTATGTTTTGCTACGGGTCTTCTAAAATTTGGGTTATACCCATTTCCCACTCAATTTTGCCCCTTGATAACAAATATGAAGTTGGATATTCAAAATCATGCACAGATTTTGAGATATATAGAAATTACGATTATAAGGCATTCCAAAGCACACGAAGGGTGTTTCAGTATCTCTACCTTGGGAACATTCGTCCCCGAATGTCAAAGAAACATGCGTAAGAGAAGCAGTTATGAAGACCTCTGCCTGACATGAATGAACAATGCATTGAAACATCATTTTGAAAAACTCCCAACATGAATATCAAAAATCACCATAAACTTGTTACCATGAACATGAATGCATGCAAAAATGACATGAGGGCCAAAACTTAAGACTTGAAATCATAGATGAGGCTTAATTTATTACCTTCGGCTTGAGTAGAGTGGAAGAGGTATGGATATAGGTTTTTCATGTCCGTTTTGGCTTCCCATATGGCACTTTCAACTTGTTGATTTCTCCAAAGGACCTTGACGGATGCTACATCCTTGTTCCTTAACCTTTTCACTTGTCTATCCAATATTTCCACCGGAAGCTCCTCATAGGTCAAGTAATCCTCCATAACACCCACCACACCTAAGGGTACTATAGCACTTGGGTCACTAACGTATTTCCTCAACACAGACACATGGAAACCCGGATGAATCATTTCATATCCATAGTAAACTTCAATTCGTAGGAAATCTTACCAATCTTCCTCAAAATTCTATAAGGTCCCACAAAACTTGGGCTCAATTTCCCTTTCTTGCCAAGCCAGACCACACCCTTCATGGGTGAGACCTTCAAGTAAACCCAATTATCAATATTAAACTCAAGATCTCTTCTCCTCACATCAGAATAAGACTTTTGTCTACTTTGAGCAGTCTTCAATCTCTCCCTTCTAAAACTCACCTTCTCCAAAGCTTCCATAACCAAATTTGAACCTAACAAAGTCATCTCCCCCATATCAAACCACCCAATCGGGGATCTACAATGCCTACCATATAGAGCTTCAAAGGGAGCTATGTCGATACTGGAGTGGTAGTTATTGTTGTAAGTAAACTCAATAATGGAAGATGTTCATCCCAACTACCCTTAAACTCCAAAACACAAGCCCTAAGCATATCCTCAAGAGTTTGGATAGTCCTTTTGGCTTGGACATCTATTTGAGGATGAAAGGACATGCTAAGCTTGATCTTGGTACCAAGACCCCTTTGGAAGGAGCTCCAAAAATGAGAAGTAAATTGAGCACCATGATCCAAAATGATAGACAAGGGTACCCCATGCAATCTAACCAATACATGAATGTACAACTTGGCATAATCTTCGGCACCATAAGTCATTTTAATCGGTAGAAAGTGAGCTGACGTTGTCATTCTATCCACAATAACCCAAATAGAATCAAAGTGTTTCCTAGTCTTAGGCAAACCAATCACATAATCCATATTGATCTCTCCCCACTTCCAAGTAGTAATTTCTATGTCTTGGGCTAGGCCACCCACCCGGCCTTTGATGTTCATCTTTCACTTTTTGGAAATTGTGACAATCGGCTATAACTTGGCAGTATCTCTCTTTATACCACCCCATCACTATATCTCTCTCAAGTCTCTATATATTTTTATGGAACCAGCGTGAATAGAATAGGATGAATTATGGATCTCCTTCAAAATCAATTCCCTCAAGTCATCAATATTAGGCACACATAACCAACCTTGGTACCTAAAGGCACTATCTACTCCTTGGGAGAAAACCTCCGATTTACTATCCTTCACCAAAGCCTTTAATTCTAGCAAGGCAGGGACAAGGTCTTGTTTTGACTTGACTTCCTCAATCAAAGAAGATTTGGAACCATCAATAAATACTACACCACTATTTTTAACTTCATTCAACCTAACCCCTAACCTAGCTAACCAGTGAACTTCTCTAGCCACCTCCATGTTACCAACATCAATATGAGCTAGACTACCCATGGACACTCTACTTAGAGCATCGGTTATAATATTAGCTTTGCCAGGATTATAGTGTAGACTCATGTCATAAACCTTAAGGAGTTCTAACCACCTCCTTTGTATCAAGTTAAGATCTTTTTATGTGAACACATATTAAAGACTCTTGTGGTCAGTAAACACATCTACATGAACCCCATACAAGTAATGATGCCAAATTTTCAAAGCAAACACCACGACAGCCAATTCAAGATCATGGGTGGGATAATTCCGCTCATGCACCTTAAGTTGTCTAGAGGCATATACTATAACATTTCCATTTTGCATCAAAACAAACCCTAAACCAATTCTTGAGGCATCACTATAAAAAAAACCCTCTAGCCCTTCCGGTAAAGCCAAAATAAGAGTGAAGATAAACTTATCTTTCAAAGTTTGAAAACTTTTTTCACATACATCGGTCCACACAAATTTTGCCTTCTTTTAGGTCAACTTTGTCATAAGGGAAGCAATAGAAGAGAAATCATTCACAAACCTCCAGTAATAACCCATCAAACCCAAGAAATTCCTAATATCTATTGGAATCAAGGGCCTGGGCCAATTCCTTATCACCTCCATCTTCTTAGGGTCCACTTTAATGCCATTACCCAACAACACATGCCCTAAGAATGGAACCTCTTTCAACCAAAATTCACACTTTTCATATTTCGCAAACAACTTCTTATTCCTTAAGATTTGCAACACCTCCCTCAAATGGTTCACATCCTCTTCTTCACTCTGGGAATAAATTAATATATCATCAATGAAGACCATTACAAACATATATAGGTAGGGTTTAAAGACCCTATTCATAAGATCCATAAATCTTGTCAGTGCATTAGTCAACCCAAAGGGCATTACCACAAACTCAAAGTCCCCATACCTAGTCCGTAAGGTCGTCTTGAGAATATCACACTCCCTCACCCTCACTTGGTGATATCTAAACTGAAGACCAATCTTAGAAAAGTGATTAGCCCCTTGTAGTTGATCAAATAGGTCATCCATCCTTGGTAGAGGGTACTTGTTCTTTATGGTGACCTTATTAAGTTGTCGGTAATCTATGTATATTCTAAGGGAACCATCCTTTTTTCTTCACAAACAACATCAGTGCACCCCAGTATAACTTGCTAGGCCTTATGAAACCCTTCTCCAACAAATCCCTCAATTGATCCTTCATCTCCGCCGGGGCCATATAGTAAGGGGGAATGGAAAAGGGTTGTGTATCAGGGAGGAGGTCTATACCAAAGTCTATTTTTCTTTTGGCAGGAACATCGGGAAGCTCATCGGGAAAGACATCAAGAAACTCATTGACCACTGGAACCGACTTAATAAGGACTTTAGATTTAACATCCCTAACCCTTACAAGATGGTAAATGCAACCCTTAGAAATCAATATTTGGGTTTTAAGACAAGAAATGAATCTACCCTTGACCACCACATTACAACTTTCCTACTCAAGGACGGGTTCATTGGGGAATTAGAATCTAACTTTACGGGTCCTACAATCAATGGAAGCATGATATGCATATAACTAATCTATCCTAAGAATAATATCAAAATCCACCAAGTCAAGTTCAACAAAATCACAAGGCAAGACTTTATGCAATATAGACACGGGACAATCTCTATACACCTTTATTGCAATAATGGACTCACCAATGGGGGTAGACACTTCATAAGATTCACACAATAATTCGGGACACACATGAAGCTTATTAGAAGTAATAAAAGAAAGAGCGGCACCCAGATCTATCAATGCATACACATCATAAACAAAAACCTTTAACATATCGGTAACAACATCAGGCACCTCATCTACTCCTTGCCTTCCTTGAAGAGCATAGAACTTATTGTAATGTGGAGCACCCCCTTGTTTGCCACCTTGAGCCCTTTGATCAACATGAATACCTTGCCCTTGAGGACAACCATCCTTGCCCTTGTTTTGAACATAAGGGTAATCAACGAGCTTATGACCTACTCTCCCACACCCATTACACGCATTTGAACCCTTCAAACATTTACCATTATGATTTCTCCAGCACTTTTGGTACCTAAGATTAGTCATCCCACCATTGCCACCTTGAAACCTTTCAGTTAAACACCCCATCATTAGCAAATCTCTTATTAGGAACATTGGAGGACCCTTGGCCTTGGAATTTGTGTCTTTGTTGAAACCGGCCACCCTTAGAACCTTGGAAACCACCCTCAAATCGAGCCCTCTTGGGCTCCCCACTTCTTCTCTTCCTAAGTTTTTCCCCCCTCAAGTTTTTTGGCATATGTCATGAGCTGAGACAAGTCTATATTACTCACTAGCATGGCAGTACAGTACTCTGCATTCACCATTGCACACCCCCGACACAAACTTGTTCATCCTTAATCTAGGGTCGGCAATCATATGAGGAGTATACTTTGAGAGCTTGTTGAATGTGAGGGCATACTCCTTCACACTCATGGAACCTTGCTTGAGGTTCATAAACTCTATTATCTTAGCCTCTCTTAACTCGATAGGGAAGAACTGGTTGAGGAAGGTGGCTTTGAACTCATCCCAAGGAATAGCATCATGATTTTCCCTCTCCTATATCCATTAAGCAAACCAAACTTGAGCCACACCATTAAATTGATAGGCCGCTAGTTCCACCTTCTCTTCTAAATCATCCCCATAATAGCTAGCTCCTAATACACCTCATCAATAAATTCTTGGGGATCTTCTTTCGCTTTGGACCCATAAAACTCTGGAGGGTTCATCCTTGTGAAGTCCTTTACCCTTGAGGCCAGAGTAGGAGCATGAGATGCTTGGGCCCCTTGATTCAATTGGTTGGTCATAGCATAGGCCAACACAGTGATAGCATTCGAGAATTCAACTTGGATAGCCCATCCATATTGAGGAGCAGGATAAGCCGGCTACTCCTTAGGTGTACGGGCCCTCCTTAGTCTCCCTCTTGGTAACGATATGATCTAGAAGAGCAAAAGAGTGTTCATTAAGGAAGAAATCCTTGTCTTTACATCTAAAGCACGACATAGATCATGAAGAAGTCAAACATTTTCTAAAATATCTCATAGCATCCAAATCATAGTTGTGGTGCGTTTAAAAATCATGAATAAGACTTTAATCAATGTAGTGTGTTGGATTTTTGAGGACCATTAACAACATAGTGCAATGATACCAAGCTTATCATGACCCAAACCTAGGGCCTAGGCGTGACACGGTGAATTGGAAGTCTAGAGACAACACTAAGCCTTTTAGTATATCATATATAGATCCTTGGTTGCGGAAGGAAAAATAAACAGCAACAAGAGTCAAATATTAAAAAGGGGAAAATGGAACTAAGGGAAGTCTTTCATAATCATAGAAACATAAGGAGAGTCAAGCTCATACGGTAATATCATGTAGGCATAGAATATGTGTTAGTACTTAAATGTACTAAGTATGCAGGGTGCAATGCATAAAAAACATAAGCCATAATATCCAAAATGCATAATCATAATCAATAGATATATAATCTCAATATGACATGTATGATCAATGCTCACGATAAAACATGCTTGTAAAATATTTCTCTTGCATATCTCTTTCGACACAATAGAGTGACATGATTAGCTCATCCAATTATCTTGTACTATAGGGTAAGGAGTATAGCATGATTCATGACCCCTTAGTAGGTAACAGATAGTACATAGAATTATGTCGCACATGAGGGTAAGATTTACAACATGGTTCATGACCCCTTCATGTAGATATTAGGTAATGTATCATAATAAGTTGTATACGAGGGTAAGATATACAACATGATTCATGACCCCTTAATGTAGACATTTGCCTTGTGCTAGAGGGTGAGGAGCAAAACATTGTTCATGACCCCTTCTAGTAGGCTTCACAATTCACAAGAGCATAAAACTTAGCATAAGAGCCCATTAGTTCACATGTAGATCATAAAGGTTTATTATGATTTTAATACATACTTGGGAGCCCATAGTTATCTTGAAACACTTAACTTGTAAAAATCATACAATGGTACTCCAATGACTTGAGATTATTTGTCATGTAATTTATCAAACACATGGTTCATGAGACTTGTTCAAAATCATGCAACTCAAGAGTAAAATAAGAAGAGTAAACTAAACTCAAATAAACCCACCAATATTGTAGTAAAACCCTCATTTAGGGTATCTTAAAATGCATCTTAAAATTCACAGTAGCTCATGGTTTTCATAGTTCACATCATGCATGACTTCAATAGATTTAAAACAACTTATGGTATGGGACTAAAATAGATATTCATGCATAATCAATCAATACTTGATAAACCCCATCATAATTTATGTTCATAATTCATAATAAGAGATACCCATGAATATCACAACTGAAAAATATGTAATTTTCACAAAAGAGAAGGTTGGGCTCCATGAGTGAAAGTCCACATGGATGAAGACCCACAAACCTCAAACCTTGAATTTCTTGAAATGAACTTGGATGAGACTTAAAGCTTGAGATGGGTTCTTGAGTTCCTAAATTTAGGTAGAAATCCTTGAATTTGAATGAGAGATTTGATAGAGTCTAGGAGAGGTTTTAGAGAGGGTTTATGAGTTATAGAGTTGAAATGGATAAATATGGACGGTTTCACACTTAAATGGGCATTTGGTTATGACCCCAATGCCCTTGAACTAAGTTAGAAAATAGGGCACAAAATGCACTGGTCCGCACCCCTGGCATGATATGGACCAAACATGGAGCACCAACTTACACTAGTCTGCGCCCTAGGCGCATTGTGGCCTGGGCGCGGACAACCACTGGAATGAGAAAATTATCAAAAATTATTTTTCACTATGGATCTTCTAAAATTCAAGTTATACCCATTTTCCACTCAATTTTCCCTCTGATCAAGAATATGAAGTTGGATTTTTGAAATCATGCACGGATTTTGAGATATATGAAAATTATGATTATGGGGCATTTCAAAGTACATGAGAGGTGTTTTATTGCACATTCTTATACTTGTAAAATTGAGTATTGTGTTGTGATGACATGTACTTGTTAGATGTCCCATTGATGACGAAAATTCTAAGAAAAATGATTCCGGCTAGATGATAATCAGATTGATTTGACATGATTAATAAATATATGAAAAGCATAAACTATTTGCACAATCTCATGCCTATGTGATATGTACTTATGTGATGCATTGAAAAGCCAAAGGGAAATGGTTCCGGCTAGAAAAAAAAAGAAGAAAAGAAATGAAAAGCCTAAGAAAAATGGTTCTGGCTAGAAAAGAAATGAAAAGCCTAAGAAAAATGGTTCTGGCTAGAAAAGAAATGAAAAGCCATAGGGAAATGGTTCTGACTAGATATGAAAGTAAATGCTAAAAGAAAATGATTTTGGCGGATATATGGCATGTATGTGGCCTATATAAGTTCTAATCTGATTACATCGGCGGATGTGTATTGTAGGATAGACATGCAACATGATTACTTGATATTTATATCGTATTAGCATTTCATATTTTATATCATATTATTACTTACTTGAAAGTTGATATATGTATTAAGTGTGATGCATTGAATGACTTGAATCTTGTATATTATCGAGGTTAAATGTGACATGTATTGAATGACTCGAATCTTGTACATTGTTAAGAATGAATTATTGAAATGCTATGAGATATATTGAATGACTTGACCTTTGTGTATTATAAAGATTGGACTATTGAGCTATTGTGATATAAGATTGTAAATATTTATATTATCTATATCGTGTATGCTGGTCTTTAGGTTTTAGAGTTCGAATGTATGTGGTTGGGATGGAAGGACTAGTTAGTTTTTTTATTCCTTATATGTGATTAGGTCCTCTTATTGGGTGCTTTGGTACTCACCCTTGTTTTTTTACATGTGTGTAGGTGTGAACCCACATCCTTCTGACTCTCTTCTTCCTCTTTTGGACAGAGTTGTTAACAGTTGAGAGGTAGTTGCTTGTTGCTCCAGTATACTCTCAAGAATGTCTGATATTTTACTAGTTTTGTTCAGACAAAGACTATTGAGACTTGTATCATTTCTTCTTATTTTGATGTATTAGAGGATTGCATTTTGTGACAACCAATTCTAGGATGGTTTAGTAGGATTTATGCCTTGTTTCCCTATTATTATTATTATTATTATTATTATTATTATTATTATTATTATTATTATTATTATTATTAATTTTATGTTATTTTAGCTTCCACATTATTTTGTATTATGTTGTTGTGACCTGTATAGGCTGACTTGTCTTGAGAGTAAAGGCAAATATCATCACACTTAATTTTGGATCATGACACCTAACCACGAGCCACCCCCAGGCCCCAACCATACCACCAAAAAATGCAAAAAAGTTTTAGTTACTTTTCAAAAACATTTTTAAATTTCTTTTACTATCTCACTCTCTACCAACACCCTCCCAAAAAAATAAGTTTGATTTAAAAAAAATTACTCCCTTCTTTTAAAAAAGAGTGACCTTATTTGCAGGGGCGGACCCACATGATCTTTTATGGGTGCTCAAGCACCTATTAACCTCAACGTAAAATGTGTATTTGTATATTAGAAATACTATTAAATTTATAATTAATGAATAAGCACTATTGAACAACTATTGGATTTGGCTAGTTGGTTTGAAAGTGGGTGCTAAAGCTTACCTTACCTTAAGGTTGAGGGATCAATTCCCCTTGAAGGTCTGTGGACATATTGTGAGTGTGGGTCCTATTAGATAGCTTGTGTAT
>DF361937.1:16237-28572 GCA_000787875.1 Solanum virginianum
CCTGTTTAAATCCTCTGTATTTTATACTATGCTCAGTAGGCGGCAGGACCGCAGTGGTGACCTTGTCGGCCCACGTATTTATATCTGTTCTCCCTGGTTCGCTGTATGTTTTCTGTTTCAGGTGGCTAGTCCATAATACAGGGGAAACTCTGCCGAAAATTTTATAAAATGAATAGTAACTCGTGGTAAGGTCTGGTATGATTATGTGGTTCGGGTGCCCTCATCGGGTACTAGTCGCAGCCCATAGGTTGGGTCGTGATAAATTCTAGGCAGTACTGCTAGATTGAGTTGTTGGCAGACTATGACCTTTTTATTCTCTACCATCCGGGTAAGGCAAATACAATAGCAGACACCTTGAGCCAAAATGCAGAGAGTATGGGTAACATAGCCTACTAAGGAGTGACCTTTGGCTCTAGATATTCAATCTTTAGCCAACTGGGTTATCAGATCAAATATTTCAGACTCCAAGTGAGTATTGGCCTTTGTCTAGATTCAGTCTTCACTATTTGATCAGATCCATACCAAATAGTTTAAGGATGAGTCATTGGCAACTCTTAGAGATCGGGTATCACAAGGTGGCGGTGCCTAGGCCACTATAGACTCGATAGATTCTATAGTTTGATGGTCTTCTATGTAGTTCCTAGAGTTGGAGGTTTGATTCAGTTGATTCTTCAGAAGGCAGATACTCCATTTATCTATGTATTGCAAAGATGTATCAAGATTTGAGGTAGCATTACTAGTGGGATAGTATGAGGAGAGATATTGTTGATTATGTGTCCCGTTGCTTGAGTTATCAACAAGTATGTTAGCACTAATATTATTTTAATGATAATTATGTGTAGGAACCAGAAAAGATGCCAGCACTCACAACATCAAAAAGGAAATCAAAATGACTGGATGCAAAATAAGAACATTCCCATTATGGTACTGATGAAATAGAAGGAAAGAATCAATGTGATAAGAGGAGGACAAATCAAGATCTAATCAGGAATTAATCAAAGATCTCAATCTGCAAGAGACAAAAGAAAAGGAGAAATCAGTATCCAATCAAGCAAGGATCAAATCTTAGAAAAGGAAGGAAGAAGTCAGTACCAAATTATCAAAGAATAAATGAAGTACCAAAAAAAGAAGGAACTATCAGAAAAACTATTCAAGTAAGGATTGAGTCAAGGAAACAATCAAGGAAAAGATCTATAGATTGAGAAAAACAATTGGACAAATTAATCTTGAAGATCTGGAAAAATTTTCTATCAAGAGCCTTCAACCTTATTCTTGGAAAGAGGACTCATAATTGCCTCAATCCAAGGATCAACTCCCTTGGGATGTCATCTCTTTTACATAAAAGGAGGCATCCAAGATATCTAAAGCTTATACAAGCCTACTGCCTCCAAGACAAAACTCTTCATCTTTGAAAAAATCATTATAATCTTTAGTTTTACTGTGAAAAAGAAAAAGAGAAAGAAAAGAAGAAAAATTTGAAAGGGAGGATTATATCAAAGAAAAAGAAAAACAAAAAAAATATTGAGAGTACTAGTTTAAGTTCTTATTTCTTTTAACCAACTTTTTCGAAGGTTTGAAGAGATATCTCATGCAACCCAAGGGGACTGGATCTAGGATTCTCATTGAATCTGAACCAGTATGAAAATATCCGGTGTTGAATTTTCCTTTTACGCACTTTAATTTCTACCAACTATTATGTTGTCTTTAGTCGACTATTACTTAAGCTAGTTGATTATTTGATCAAACAGTTTTAAAATTAAAATAAGGAAGAAACTTCAATTCATCCCCCCTCCTCTTGCACTTTCAATTGGTATCAAAGCTTGGTCTCACTACATTATTATGTCTAACTACAGGTGAGAAAAGATCATGGCAAATCAACAGCAAACAATTCGAGCCTTATTTGAAGAGGAAACATCTCAAACCAGACCTCCCTACTTCAATGGCAAACACGTCTATCATTGGAAAATAAGAATGAAAACATTCATAAAATCATATGATGTAAAGGTCTGGGGAGTTATCAAACTAGGTGATATACCCATTCCGGTGGCCAAACCAACAACTGATGGTCAAACAAGCACCGAAGGAAGCCAAGCTCTAGTCATACCCAGTTTGGAGAACTACACATATGAGCAAATGAAAGTCATTCAAATCAACTCTAGGGCTAAGAATGTTCTCTACAATGCTATTAGTAGAGAGGAATATGGAAAGATCTCTAGTTGTGAAACTGCCAAGGAAATGTAGGACAAATTAGAAGTCACCTATGAAGGAACTAACAAAGTCAAGAATACAATTGTCATTCTACTGGTCTATGAATATGAACTGTTCCAAATGAAGGAAGGTGAATCAGTGGAAAATGTGTTTGCTCGTCTCAGCAAAATCATTGGCAAACTAAAGGCTACAGGTAAAGAATATCCACCCATTGAGCACATCAGAAGGATCCTTAAAAGTCTACCCCCTCAATGGCATACTAAAGTTATGGCTCTTAAATGCATAGATCTTAAAATCCTCGCTTATGATGGAGTCAGAGGTGATTTGATTGCTTCTGAGAAAACACATCTAAATAAAAAGGGAAAGTAGGATGACAATAAAAAATTTTGTTTCATTCAAAGCCACTGATGAGAACCAAGATGATGAAGAAGATCTAAATAAAAATGAGATTGCATTGATTACAAAATCAGTGATGAAAACCTTTAGGTGCACCAGAAACCAAAGGAGAAGTAAGCAAAACTATCCTAAAAACAAAAAGATTACTAACTACAATAGAAATGATAGCAGGTGCTATGAATGTGGTAAGTTTGTACACATTTCAAATGAATGTCTTGAAGCTAATAGAAGGTACCCTCAAGGACAACTCAAAAATAGAGCCTTTAGTAGCTGGAGTGATGAGGATACATCTAAATATGATAATGAAGACAATGCAAATGTCTGCTTCATGGCAATAGGTAAAAGTAGCCAGGTAAACGATGATTTCTGCAAAAATTTCTTTGAGTTGAGATCTCTTTTAAATATAGCCATTATAGACTTGAAAAAATCCATTGAGAATCATAGATCTATACAAGATGAAAAAAGTGCTTTACAAATCAAACTTGAAATTTGCACTGTTGAAAGAGATCTATTAGATGAAGAGAACTTTGATCTTAAAAATCGTTTGAAAAATGTTCAAAAATATTTTAGCCCAACAGATCTTTTAAGTCGACTAATTCTCAAAATGAATTTTCTAGCCATTCTGGTTCCGATCAACCTAGTAAATTATCCTATAGTTACTATCAAAAAATTGGTCACACCTACTCTAATGTTAATTTCATCACTCAAAGCCATCTAACATGATATGGAAATTTAAAGGTACTGCTAACCAAAAAGAACCCAAAAATATTTGGGTACCTTAAAATCAAAATTGTTCTTGTCTTGCAGGAACATAGCACTAAATCTAAAGGGAATTGATATCTTGACAGTGCATGTTCAAATTACATGGCAGGCAACAAATCTCTGCTCAAATCTGTAGCTGGCTATAAGGGATGAAAATTTCATTTTGGAGATAATTCCACTGGAACTGTAATTGGCATTGAGTCTTGCGCCATTAAAAATATTTATCTTGTGAAAGGATTAAAGTTCAACCTATTAAGCATTAGTCAACTATGTGACTCTGATCTAGAAGTAAGATTCAAAAAGATTAGATATATTATTGAAGATAGCACTAGAAAAGAAATTCTTCCTGGAAGCAGAGATAGAAATGTGTATATTCTTGATTCTATCAAAGGAGCTACTGAGCACATCTGTCTAGCCTCTATGTCAGAAGATCCATGGATTTGGCACAGAAAGTTGGGACATCCTAACATGAGACTTATCGAAAAACTGGCCAGACTTGATCTAGTTATTAGCCTACCAAAGATTGACTACACTAAGAATTACATCTGTGATGCATGTCAACTAGTTAAGAAAATTAGAAACTCCTTTCTAACAAAAGATATTTTATCTACCACAAAACCTTTGCAGCTTCTTCACATGGACCTCTTTGGTCCCACCAGAACAGCTAGCATTGGAGAAAAACAATATGTCTTTGTCATTGTTGTCGATTATTCTTATTTTACTTGGGTAATGTTTTCAGCTAACAAAGATGAGACCTTAAAGAATTTTGAGTTCTTTTGTAAGAAAGCATAGAGAGGAAAAGGTTACCATATTTCCTCTATAAGAAGTAATCATGGAGAAGAATTTGAGTTTGCAAAATTCTTCAATGAATAAGGATATGAACATAACTTCTCAGCACGTCGAACTCCTCAACAAAATGGAGTGATCGAAAGGAAGAACTGAACTCTTCAAGACATGGCTAGAACCATGATATGTGAACACAACTTTCCCCATCACTCTTAGGTTGAAGTAGTAAGCACAACATGTCATATTCTTAATAGGTGTCTCATCAGACCTATTTTGAAGAAAACCCCACATAAACTATGGAACCAAAAGAAACCAAACATTGGTTACTTCTATCCTTTTGGCTGTAAGTGTTTCATTCACAACAATGGTAAGGAAAATTTAAGTAAGTTTGACCCACATAGTGACGAAGGTATTTTTCTTAGTTACTTGAATTCTAGTAGATCTTACAAAGTTTTTAATAAGCGTACCTCTACTATTGAAGAATTTATTCATATTGTTTTTGATAAATCTAATCATATACCTGATAAAAGATGCATGATGATGAGGAAATTATAAACTCTCAAAATACAGTCATCTCATCAAAAGAAGCTATAGAAAAAGACCAGTTAACTACTGAAAATGAAGGTCAACTGACTACAAAATAGTTATGAATGAATAAAGAAGTGAACCTGACTATCCAAAGAAATTCATCACTAGGAACATCAGCAACGGGATGAGAACCAGAGCTTTCAGCAAGAAAAGTGCAAATATTGCTCTCATCTCTCAACTTTAACCCAAGAAAGTGGAAGAAGCACTAAAAGACTTGGAATGGGTTAAAGCTATGAAAGAGAAACTTGACCAGTTTGAGAAAAATCAAGTATGGACTTTAGTTCACAAACCTGAAAACACTTCCATTATTGGAACGAAGTGGGTTTTCAAAAACAAGCTGAATGAAGTTGCAAAGGTAATTAGGAACAAAGCTAAATTGGTTGCTCAAGGATACTCTTAATAGGACGAAGTCGACTATGATGAGACTTTCACTCCTATTGCAAGGTTAGAATCTATTTGTATTCTCTTAGCATACACTACCTTTAAGGATTTTAAATTATTTCAAATGGGTGTCAAAAGTACTTTTTTAAATAGTTTTATTGAAGATGAAGTTTTTGTAAAACAACTCCTAGGCTTTGAACATCCTAATTTTCCTCATCATATTTTAAAACTTTCTAAACCTCTTTATAGTCTTAAACAAGCTCTTATAGCTTGGTATGATCGACTAAGTAAGTTTTATTAACTCATGGTTTCTCTCGATGAAGTATTGATACTACCTTTTTTATTACAAAATCATCCTTTAATAACATTATCAGTCAAATTTATTTCGATGATATTATCTTTGGAAGTACTAATAATGCTCTATGCAAGAAATTTGCTAATCTTATGCAAAGTGAATTTGAAATAAGCTTAATGGGTGAGTCAACTTTCTTTCTGGGACTGCAAATCTATCAATCCGATCAAAGCATTTCAAACTGCCAAAGTTAGTATGCTAAGGAATTAATTCAGAAATTTTAAATGGAAAATGCAAAGCCTATCAGCACTCCCATGAGTCCATCTTGAAATTTGGATCTTAACCCAACTGGTAAGAATGTAGATGAATCCAAATACGGAGGTATGATTGGATCTCTTCTTTATCTCACTGCAAGTTGACCTGATATTATGTTTAGTTAAAATGTGCCAGATTTCAAATTTCTCCCAAAGAATTACATCTAACTGCAGTTAAAAGGATTATTCGTTATTTAGTATGAAAAACTTCTTATGGTCTTTGGTACAAAAAGATGTCTGCTTTTAATCTTCATGGATTTTCAGATGCAGATTATGCAGGTGATAAAGTGGATCGAAAAAGCACTAGTGGATCTTGTCAATTTCTTGGGGATTCCTTGATCTCTTGGAATAGCAAAAAGCAAAATTGTGTATCTATTTCCACTACTGAAGCTGAATACGTTGCAATACGTTTATGATGTACTCAAATTCTTTGGATGATACATCAATTGGTTTATTACAATATTATTCTCTTGTTTTAAAACTAATTTATTTCCTTTCTTTTTTGTATGGCATTTAAAATCTTTTATTTATTTATTTTCCTTAAATTCGTGCACCTTAATTATTACTTTCATAAATTATGATTCATTTTGATGGCTGATGGTATGAATTTCCTTGTGTCAGTCCCCCTTTTTCCTTCTTCCTTCCCACCTTGTCTTTGCACCTTTCACATCCCCTCGCTTAGTCTTCCTCACTTTCTCTTTTTAAACTCCTCTGACTCTTTTTTTCTCCACACTCCATCTTTCCCTATGCCTCCTTGAAAGAGTACTAGAAACAAGGGAAAGGGAATTACACATTCCCAGTTGTTGTTGACTCTGAAAATTCCTCATGCCCTTCCTCTTTTGTCTCTTCTAATACCCCTCTTTCTTCTCTAAAGTGATCTGCTCCTTATAATCCCCATGGTGATTTGAAGAAAAAGTACAAGTTTGAGAGTACACTGGATACCACCGTAGAGTATACTAGATACCACTATGGACTTTTGAAGTTCCTCTAACGAGTCCCTTTTTCAAAATCTCAAAGGCAAGACTATCACGCATAGGTGCATTATAGATTTAGATCTGCTCTTCTTCATTTATTATCCTATCAATGAATTCTTTGATCATCAAGGATAGGCCAAAATCATTTTTACTTCTCCCAAGGTTGTCTATTAACCTTTGGTAAGACTGTTCTATGCCAATCTACGTTCTTCTAGCCCTTGTGAAATTGAAACCCTCATTCTTGGTAAAAGGATTTTTCTTAACTCTGACATCTTTGATGAAACTTTTGATATTCACTATTCTGGGTTCTCTTTACCTGTGAAAAACTCTCGGCACTCTTATTTTGATATCCCTTTTGACAATACCAAGAAGGCAATCATCTCCTCTCCCTCTAGCTCCTGCCCTGCTAATCTTGGTCCTAAAGATGTGTCTTTTGAGGCTAGGGTTTTAGACCACATTGTGGCAACCACCCTTCTTCCTCGTGCTGGGTCTCTCTCTACTTTGTTTTCTTGAGATACTTTCTTCACTTTCTGCCTATTGTCAAAGAAAATAATCAAACTATCTTCTTACATTATCAGTCACATGGCTGATTCTACTTTCGACTCTCAAAGTCTTCCCTATTGCATGATTATTTCGCGCATCCTGGAAGCAAATGATGTGTGCCTGTCTAACATCCCTGTGTTATCTGTTAAGTAGTGTTATAGTGCCAGGGTGTTCAGCAGCATGGGATACTCTCTCTCTAATGACTCCTGGGTTCTCAAGTATGAACCCTTTCTAGGCCTATTCATGACTCCTCAGTTGATATTCCTCCGCAAAATCCCAGTTCCCCTATTCTTCCTGATTCCAAACTTTTTGATGATCTCTTGAACAAAATCTTCAGCATGGATGCAAAGTTCGAGAATCTGTAGGATCTTCTTATGTCATATCACTACAAGTTAGATGTTGTAATTGACTCTGTAGGATCTTCTTATGTCCCTCATGGCTAACTATGGTTTTTTTGTTTTAGTTTCTATGGTTTTTGTCTAGACTGGCTAAGTGTACTTTTGCTTAAAGTAGTATAATCCTATGCTTTATTACTCCTATTATGGTATTTGTTGTCTGTTTTCTTTCCTTTTTGTTGATGTCGAAGGGAGAGAATAAGTAACTATTCAGGGGGAGCATCAAGAAGTTGACTACATAAATATCTCTCCAGCAGTGATTCAAGGGGAACATCAGAAAATCATCTATAAGTTGATTGGAAATAATAGGGAAGTCGACTTACTGTTACTTGTCTTGTCATCATCAAAAAAAGGAAGATTGTTAGTCCTAATATTATTTCGATGATGATTATGTGTAGAAACTAAAAAAGATACCAGCACTCACAATATAAAAAAGGAATGCAAAATGACTGGATGTAAAACAGCAACAGTCTCATACTATGCTAATGAAATAAAAGGAAAGAAATCAATGTGATAAGAGGAGGACAAATTAAGATCTAATCAGGAATCAATCAAAGATCTCAATCCGCAAGAGACAAAAGGAAAGGAGAAATCAGCATCCAATCAAGCAAGGATAAAATCTTAGGAAAGGAAGGAAGAAGCCAGTACCAAATCAGCAAAGAATAAATCAAGTACCAAAAAAAGAAGAAACTATCAGCAAAACCAATCAAGTAAGGATTGAGTCAAGGAAACAATCAAGGAAAAGATCTACAGATCGAGAAAAATAATAGGAAAAGTTAATCTTAAAGATACCAAAGAATTTTCTTTTAAGAGCCTTCACCTTATTCTTGGAAAGAGGACTTATTATTGCCTCAATCCAAGGATCAACTCCCTTGTGATACCATCTCTTCTACATAAAAGGAGGCATCCAGGATATCTCAAGCTTATACAAGCCTACTGCCTTCAAGACCATATTCAAACTCTTCATCTTTAAGTAATTCATTCTAACCTTTAGTTTTACTATGAAAAAGAAAAAGAGAGAGAAAAAAAGAAAAAATTGAAAGAGAAGATTGTATCAAAGGAAAAGAAAAACAAGAAAATTATTGAGAGTAGTAGTTCAAGTTCTTATTTCTTGTAACCACCTCTTTCAAAGGCTTGAAGAGATATCCCTAGCAACCCAAGGGGACTGGATCTTGGATTCACATTGAATCTGAACCAGTATAAAAATATTTGATATTGAATTTTCCTTTTACGCACTTTAATTTCTGCAAACTGTTATACTATCTCTACTCAACTATTACTTAAGCTAGCTTACTATCTGATCAAATAGTTTTTAAATTAAAATAAGAAAGAAAATTTGTTCCCCCCTCTCTTGCACTTTCAATGTAAAAACCGAGCGTTAAAGGCTTGGTAGGGCATTCTAGAGATTGCCCATTTTTGAGTGGAAATGGGAGCGTATCACCATGGAATTTTTGGTGGAATTGCCTTGGACTTCTAGGGGTATTTATAGGATTTGGGTCATTGTTGATCAGTTTACTAAGTTGGTTCACTTTCTCCTTGTTCGGTCTTTATACAATCCAGAGCGGTTTGCCTATATTTATATTCAAGAGTTGGTTTGCTTATTTGGGTTGCCTATATCTATTCTTTTAGATCATGGGTCATAGTTCACATCTAGTTTCCAAAGGGATTTCTAGAGAGAATTGGGTGATCAAGTGGACCTCAGCACTACTTTTCACTCTCAAACAGGTGGCCAGTCATGGTGTACTATTGAGGTCCTTGAGGATATGTTACGGGCCTGTGTGTTAGAGTTTGTGGTCAGTGGGACCAATTTTTCCTTTGGTGGAGTTTGCGTACAACAACATCTACCACCGAGTATTCAAATGGCCTAATTTGAGGTCTTATATAAGTGTTTTTACATTCCTTTTGGTTGGTTTGAGTCTTCAAAACCAAGGCTTCATAGTGTAGATCATCTTAAGAGGATTTGGCCAGGGATCTAGTGATCCATGATAGACACCATCCATTATGTTTTGGTATTGGTGATCGGGTGTTTTTACTAGTATCGCCCTCGAAGGGTTTGATGAGATTGGGAGTCGGGGCAAGCTTAGCCCTTGAAACATAGGATCTTTGGAGATTTTGAGGATCACTAGTAATGTTCAAAATCAAAAAAATTGAACCAAACCAACAATACTCGAACTGGCACTTATTTTTTATTTGGTTTGATTTTAGAAATTTAAAAATTAATTTAATTAATTTGATTTTGGTTTTAACCAAAAATCACTCCAAATTGAACCATGAACACCCCTATTCCTTTATATGACTTATTCTCTTTTCAACTTGTAGTAAATCTAACAACACTATTCTTCCAATTTGTATTTTTTTTTCATTTATAAAGCATTTTTTCTTACATATATAATAGCTAGTTTTGGAGATTTACAGAAAACAGCATCCAATAATATGAATTACGTTGGTTCTTGATTTAGAAAAGTTTTTGTTTGTAATATCTTACACGTCTTTAATTTCATAAATTACCTCTTAAATAAGCATGTCAAATCTTCATAATCTTATCATTTAATACACTTTCTCATAATTGTTTGGATCATGATCAAATTATTTTTCACTTATAAATATCTATCACTTTGTGTAAGGTAGATTTTGTTTGGTTACATATCTTGCACCTAGTAAAAGCTAGCTTGAGGTTCCACAAATAATATAAAATGAAGATGAGTGATACTAGGCTTGTATTGTTCAGGTTATGTTTTAATAAGTTATTTTGACAACTAATTAAGTTGTTTCATAAGGTTTTGCGTACCTAGATTGGTGTTTCCATCCCTTCCTTCTGCTAGGTTGGGCATGAATATCTCCCTTATCTATATAAAAACAAGTATATAAGTTAATGTATTTCAAAGGTCTAACCTTAGGTGGTGGTATTAGTTCTATTCTGGGATTCAACCCAATAGACTAGATTTAAGGAAAGAGGTATGAACTTACCCTTGTTGACCGAGAAGAACACTCTAAAATTCTTGATCTTGAGTCCTGAAATGGTAGAAACATTTAGTCAAAGAGATCAAAGCAAATTCATCAATTCAACCATTCAAAAGGTCTCCCCTAAGATTGACCTCTTTTCCAAATAAACCAATATTTCAAGATGTCAACATTGAAGCTAAGATCGATTTAGGAACTTTAACCTTCAAAGCTCCCTTCCTTGGCTGTTAAACATCGACAAACTTATCGGATAGCAACTAACTGGCAAATAGGGAGAGAAGACCAACCGGTCGCTGACGTTTTCAACCATGGATATTTGGCTAATCAAGGAAAAAGGGGTAATGAAGGGTTTCCAACGGAGAACTTTAGAAGGATGGCGGCCCTTTCCACTCTCCTAATTTTATTTATTTATTTTTCTTTGTGTTTTGTTTTGGGGTTAGCACTTTGGGCTAAGGTCCTTGAATATTTTCTTTTTTGAGGAACTTTCATATATAGTCACTCTAAAATACCTTAATTATTCTCCATAGCTATAGTTTGGGTAATTACACTTCATAACTATAGTTATAGTAGCATTTGTATAATTCACACAATATTTGTATATGTTTGTATAATTCATTATTTTGTATAACATTTTTATATTTTGCTATATAATTCATGCACAACATTTGCATAATGCATTGTACAATTCACAATATTTGTATATTTTGCTATACAAGTTGATTCGTGCACGACTTTCATGTAATCACGTACAACATTTGTATTGTAATGACCCTCCAGGTCATTTCTATGGATTTGCAGTTTCTTTTGTTGATTTGAGCATGTGCATAATGACCTTAGCCATTGGTGATTTGTTAGGACTACTGGGATGGTTATTGATTGGGTTATTTGGAGTTATGTGATTTTTTTGAGTTAATTGGGAAGTTATACTTATAAAATGAGTTTTCGAGTAAAGTCCTAGTAAATGGGATCAGAATGTAATTCTGATGATTCCATTAACTCCAAAATGTCGAATTAGGCTAAGGGAACACCGGTACAATTATATCATGGATTGCAAATTTTGCCGCCAGAATCAATTAGTAATTATCCCAGTCAACGCCCTCAAGAATTGTGACCCAAATGAAAATTTTAATAGCGCGGTTAGCTTCAAAATATTGATTTTGGTTTAGAATGACCCTTCATTTGATACCGAGGACTTTCGGATGTGATTTGGAGTCCCGAGGACTTTCTATTAAAAGTTGTGTATAAAGAAGTGAGATCCTCACCTTAGTGTATAAAGCACTATTGGAAATTCTTATTGCACTGTTAGATCTAGAACATCGAAATCCATATGGTTACATAGTTTGCTTGCGAAAATTAGAGTCCAAACAAGTTCGAGACAATGAAAAAAGGGATTGAAAGGTTAAGTAAGAAGGGGAGTGATGTGGCACGACCCGAGGCTGCCACATGGCATGACCTAGCACTGCCACATGGCATTGAATTGGCAAAAGGGAACAGTTGGCTATATATATACATGTTTCTAGGAGATCATATTTATATATATAAATGTTTTCTCCAACTTTACATGGCAATTTTGGGAGCATTTCTCATCCAATTTGGGTGATTCAAAGGACTACATGACTTGAATTTTCACAAGGAATGTTGTGGTGAAGTTAGATTCAGGATTCAGCACATATTTAAAGGTAAAATCACTATTTTCTGCTAGTTGTATATCGAAAATGAGTGAAAACTTTACATT
>DF361936.1:28317-47362 GCA_000787875.1 Solanum virginianum
GATATTTTATGACTTTTTCAGTTCTTATAAATTTCATTTTGATTCTACCTATATCCAAAGACTACTCCCGTTTGGCCATAGACTTTGAACTTGAAACTTGAAAATTTGAGTTTCTGAAGTTGTGTTTGGACATGCATTCTACTCGACAGAAATTAAAAGTTTTGTGAGTGGAAGTCCGAGAAACGATGGAAATCTCTCTTATGACAGATTTCCATAAAGAGTTTGATTAGAGAAAGAAATCATTCTAAATATCTCTAAGATACCATAGCTTGACAGCCTCTCAAATGATTCATTCACTAGAAAAAGAAGGAAACAAATCAATTGTGCATTATAAACAATGTAAAGAAAAAATAGAAGACAAGTACCAACAATGAAAGGCATGGTTCTAAGACCACCCTTTCTTGGATTTTCTTCAACTAATTCTCTTTCTCTTCTCATTTTTACAAACACTCTGAGTTTTCATCCTCAACTACAATCAAACTATTAGCAAACAAAAATTTCCAGCAGTTGAAAGTTGTTTTGTCTCTGTCTGATCTGATGTACTTTTTAAGTCTTTAGGAATTAGCCAAAGAAGAAGTTTTACCTCTTTAGGAATTAGCCAAAGAAGAAGTTTTACCTATTCTGTGGCAGGAAAGGATGATCAAATTTGGGTACAGGTCTTGCATGAGGCACCAAAGTTCTTCATAGTTGTTTCAGAGCCATCTCTTCTTCCATCTAACCACCACAATCCATCCATACATTAAGAATAAGTCTAATCACTTCATTAGCGGTTGCTCGAAATAACACCACAGTGTATAATATATGCATACCTTTCTTGCAGCTTCTGCCTCCTCCCTGTATTTTTGATACATCATTTCTTTCTCCTTAATCTGCTCAACAGCTCATAATATATGAGTGGCTAGAATAGGTTTATCTCTCAGAGAAAGTTGCACATGAATGACAAAAGTTTTACCTTCTTATCAAACTCAGCTCTATCTGGTGCACGGTGATCTACATGTAGATTAAATTCCTGAACTTGGGTGAGGGGCTTATGTACTTTCTCAGGAACTGGAATTGGATCCCTACACATTCAAGCATTATTTATCTTTCAGATTCACTAGAAGAAAAGATTGTTCATAAAATAATCATTCTTTGAGGAGTCTTACTCGATCAAGACTGGTTGCACTTTAAAAGTCCTCATCATTGCTTCTTCCTTCTCCAATCTTCGCTGTTCTTCCAATTCACTCTGCATCTCTCTTTCATGCCTGACCAGACTCTCCAGTTGGAAAGATTTTGGTTTTGTACAATGCTTTGGTTCAGGTTTTGGTGGAATCTGGCAATGAAAACAGAAGAAATGAGTTCACATGACTTGGTATGTAGAGAAAGGTTTTCAGACAAAACAGATATTACACTAGTTGGTGTGTTACATACCACAGGGTAATCAGTTGTGTAAGGATATGGAGTTGCTTTAGGAACTCATGACCTCTTTTCTTCAATCTGTTTCTGTAGAAGTTCAGTGAATAGTTTCCTCTCTTTCTCTGCTCCTCTTTCCTGGATTTAAGAAAAATCTAAGTCATGAGGAGCTACGTCATTTTCATTTTATGACTTGACCTCTAGTTCAATTGGTACATCTAAATATTTCTTTCATTTCCTGCTATGATGGCCATCCCTTAGTCCTTATTCTTCTCTTTGTTTATCTCAACGTGCAAAGACTATAACCTTTAGGTCAATATCCAAGATAATGTAATTTGTTTCTAAGTTATTGAAAATGTTTCTGCTATAATTTTACTATTTTTATCTTATGATTCTACATAACTTTGTTTACAAATTTCAGCACTTCATTAATACTTTTACATGAAAAATCATTCTAAGCGCTACCATAATACACACTATCACGCACTGGACTAGAGTTTACAGCAAAGTTAACATTTTTTGTTTCCATCTAAATTTTTTTCTCTACTTTAGCAATCAATTTAAAACTTCAATTCACAAAGATTTATGAAACTAAAATAAAAAACAGATTGAAATCACAGATTGATACTTCTGCTAAGCATTTTAACAAACAACTGGTGTGCATAGTGCATACAACAAAAATTACAACAAACGAAACTGAAACTGAACCTGTAACTTAAAGTTAAAAATGAAACAAATGCTTACTTTAGTACGCTATTGGAACTTCGTCTTCCTCAATTATGACTCTCTACTTTCTTAGAGCTTCAACTTGCATGCTGAAAAAAAATGGGGAGCCTAATTTAGAGAGGTAAAGTTATTTTAGTGCGGACTAAAATTCTATTTTCATAGCACCTATTTTCGAGCTAAATAAAATAGAAAAAGCTAAAAACTCCTATTTTTAGAATAACCAACCTTACTTCATTGTAGATGGAGAGCTAAATGAAATTGAAAGGGATAAGAGTTTGAGAGCTCATTGGAGATAAGGAACCTTACTTATGAGATGGAGATAGAACGATTTGAAGGTTTTAGCGTAGATGGAGATGGAGATGGAGAGTTCGAGCAGCCATGGAGATGGAGAGTTCGCGCAAAGAGGAATGTTCTGGAGATAAATTTTATAATGAATTTGTGCCCCACAATATATGATTTAATAAAAAAATTTGCGACGGACTTAATGACGGACTATAATATCCGTCGCTAACAAATAACTTATTAATAACAAATTTCACCAATGAATTTTTTTATCGCTATAGAATATAAATTTTCTAAAATTATATTTGAAAGTCTAGCAACTATTTTTCGTCACTGATTTCATCATAGAATTTTAATTAAATTTTTTCCTCCTACTTTGTTGCTAAATTTGTAGGAAAAATTAGGTGCCAAAATTTCGTGCTAATATTTAGCGACGAAATAAGTATTCCGTCAGTCATGCGTCACTATATCATAACTTAAAAAATTATTTGTTATTTTTGCAACAAAATGGTTGTTTCATTGAGAATCCGTTGTTATTTAGTGACAAAATATTTCCATCACTAGTATCCGCCGCTAAACGCTATTTTTCTAGTAGTGGCAGTTGCTAAAAGTTAAAGGCGATGCGCCAAGGTGGCCGAACCACATGCCTCCATGTGGTAGGCGACTAAAAAAATAAAAAGTAAAAAGGAATATTTCAAGAATTTGTTCAAGGCTCGAGCAAGAGGAAAGAATAAACTTTTCATTGCGATAATTCTCTTGTTTTTGATCCATTTTAAGTGATTCAAAAGGTTACCTTGTGTATTTTTCTGAAAGAACATTATGGGAGCATCGAAAATTACTTTTGACACATCGTTTGAGTAAAATTTGCCATTTTCTGCTGCGTATTGGATTTGATTTTTCGAAAATTTTGACATGCGATTTCTTATCCATTTTGGGTTGGATTTTTTGTGAAATTTGGGTCCATTCTGTGTGTTTTTGCAAGACGCATGCCGTGGTGATGTCGAAATTGATTGATCGAGCTTCGTTTGGTGCCCAAAAAAAAAGCTATTTTTGCTACTATTTATGTTAGTATTTTTTTTGGAAAATTTATAATGCAATAACTCGATCATTTTGAATTGAATTTTTGTGAAATTTTAGCCTAACTTAAAGAGCTTTTTTTGGTGCACACGGTGGTATTAAAATTTTTTCTAAAAATTGCTCCATTTGAGATAAAATTGAGGTCAAAATGGCTGCCCTCTATAGTTTTTATAAAAAAACATTTTTTTTTGGGTTGTTTTTATCTTTTTAGACCTCATATTGCGCCCAAATTTGAGATACAAGCTTAGGGGAGTATGGAGATTATTATATGAGCTTTATTTGAGAATTTCATTGTGGGCTCACTTTTTGACCAGTAAACTGACCCAATCCCATTTCCTATGATTTTTTAATGTCAAAATGACTGTATTGATGTCATGAGTCCTATTCTGACAATATTTTGAGATTGATCAGAGGAGCACAATCACCATGGATTGGACAGGAGCATGCATGATCGGCATCCAGGTAGGCTATGGTCTCCTTTCTTCTAGACTGAGGTAGAGTATATAAATTTTGTGTGGATAAATGAATATTACAGGGGAGCTTGTTGGACATTCCGTGCATACTGTTACTTTTGGTTATCTGGTTTTGGGGCCGGTAGGTACTTGATTAGTATTGTGTTACCTTCCTTGCTCGTGGTACTTTACTTGTGATTGAGTTATGATACGTGCTAAGGATTGTGACTCGGAATGTGGTGTATACCGATATGCATATGGATATATAGGGAGCCTACTTGTGGTTAGTATCGGTTGTAGTTTTGAATACCTGATGATTGTTGAGAATATTTGTGATTAGTATATTGATTGTTGGTTATATTCCTAATTATCTAGGCTGAAAGAGTATTTGTTGTCATGTTGAAGTTACTGATGATTGTTACATTGTGGTGGTACTCTGACTGTTTACTATACTCATGATTATCTATTATTATTGGGATTGACTGACTGAGAAGTCGGGAAAAGGGGTTAAAATCCCTACATGTTGAATATGATTACATTTACTGTTTGTGACTATTTTAGTATCTGTTAGCATATGAGGCCACATATGGATAATCTGTTGAATTTTTGTTGTATTGTTGGTCATTTGGGTTGATAGAGTGATGATTTGATTCATTGAGGATCCCTTGGAGAACTGATATGTGATGACTGTCATATATTGACTAGTTGCTGTACTTTTGCTTATTGGGAACAGACAGGGCTATTGTCTGACATGCTTAGCATGCCTATGACTGCTATACAGATTGTTTGCTGCATTTGTGTTGTTTGTTCTTATTATTGGGCCTTAGTGTAGGGTTAATGCCAAAAACTTAGGCTAGAGCTAACCATGCTGAACCATCTGCCATTAGCGCATAGCAGCCACACATAATCACAAAATCAAATAGATATATCTCGGCCTAAAAATAAGCAATCGACTAGCAAGGCTCCTATCAACAACTCTATAAAGGAAACTACTCCCAATATTTCATATAAAGAAATAACCAACTAGTACACAAGTCTTGTTTAGGCTGCCGAGGCCATCATGATAGCTATACAAAAGTTGAAAGTAGGTATATATCAAGACAATACAACAATAACTATCAAATCTCAACAAACCAACAACTAGGCCAACATGGCCATTTACGTAGCTATACAAGCTAAACTACTCTACAAGCCTCTAAGAGTAGTAAAGATTGGCGAAACAAGGCCCCAACCTACCTAATATATATACAATAAAAGTAAACAAACCTCAAAACTCTAACAGCACCCGAAGAAAGGGGCTTGTCAACCTGCTAGAAGTTAATCGCTCTATTTGGGAGGTTTATCAAATCTTTTGTCTAGACCTGCAGGCATGAATGCACCGTCCCAAGCAATGGGGCATCAATATAAAATAATATACCAAGTATAAAAGATAGTAGATTAAATAAATAGGTATCATAATGATTCGATGTAATCATTTAAGGAAGTCAAGAGTAAGATAAGGTTATCAACTTGTGTCATGATCCAAAATTGAATCATTACTAAAGAAAAGTAAAATCAAGTAAAAACAACCACAAGACTTAATTTAAATCCCAAAACTTGGAGTCATGAGTATAAGAGCTTCTAAAATAGTATGAACAAGTAAATACAAAGTTGTCTGATAATGTCAAATACAAATTCTGGAAAAGAAAGTAATAAAGGAAGTCTCAATAGATCCACAATGACTCAAAGTCTGAGCCTCACTGCTAGAATCTGGGATAGATGGAACAAGGCTCTGGTAGAATGAGATCAACTACACTATAGGGGCCCCTGTGCTCGATCTGTAAGAAGGAAACAAAGTAGGGGTGAGTACACCAAAATATACCTATTAGGTTCAACCGACTAGATAAGAGAAACTGAATAAGTATGTAATAACAAAGAATCCTATCACCTGCAATGAAAGGGTTAGTGCACAATATATACACACAAATGTGGTAACAATAAAAGATAGAAGATACAATCAATGATGGAATGGAAATGAGGTGTATGTATGCAATGCATGGAGTGGAATCATGACTGTTGCACAGTGGATGTACACATCTATCAAGGTAAAGGTACCAGATAGAACTCGGGGGCCTCCCAGACCATATACTGAAATCTTTCAAGTTTCACAGTATCTCAACCTTGCCACCTCAGCACGGTCAAGAGGGATTAAAGTGGTACATGTACCTCCCTTGTTATCTCGGTAAAGGGAAGGGGTATTATAAAAAGGTGGTACAGTATCTCAACGTTACTACCTCAGCATAGTTAAGGGGTGATACAGATGCAATACGAGATGAATGCCTGTCAACGGCATAATATAAAGATATATAATATCAACATAATAAGAATACTGATAAATAACCACATAAAGTCAAGGAGTAATGCTAAGAGTCCTCACTAGTATCACAAGTTATCAACATGGCTCAAAATTACCACACTTTCATCAATAGCAAATATATCAATAATACCGAACTTCACAAGTCCTAAAACATGCACATGATTCTCAAAATGTTTCAAATACCATCAAATTACCACAAAACTCTCTAAATGATATCACAAGGCTCATATTATCATAATAATATCCAACATATCTCAACTCTCAAGAATTCAACTCTAATTACCAATAAAGTCACAATTTTCTTCAATTCCAACGTAACTAGTACTGCATTTTCACCAAAATTCCATCATATCGCTCCAATTACTCATTATCTTACAATTACCACATAACATATTCAATAACTCAAATCCAGCCCAAAAAAGGTTAGCCGAACCTATCTCGATGTCGAAACCACACTTGAACCAAGCTTTTTGATAACCCAAGCCTCAAATCGATCACCCAATCAACCAACTACTATAAAAAAAATAGATAATATGCGTCAAGAGATGAATTTTGATACCCATATTGACACGAATTAGGCTTAGGGGCAAAAAGGTCAAACTAGGGCTAAAATTTAAAGTTTCTGAATCTGAAAATTGATTTCAAATTATGATTCAACATGAAAAAGAGTTCGTAGGTGAAAATTCTACTAAAATTGAGTTCAAATCGAAGGAGAAATCATCAATTGAAGTTTTCAAAATGAAGACATCAAAATCAAATTTTAAATACCCAAAATCATGAAATTCAAGATAAAAGTAGTGAAAATTAATTAAATTGATGATAGAAATACTTACCCAAAAGATTTTCACAAAAGGTCTCGCCAAAAATCGCCTCAAGGAGCTTGAAATATTGAAAATGCAGTAAAAATGGTGCTTCGCAGAATTAAATCTGTCTGAGACGAAAATGTACTCCAAGAACGCGGAGCACAAGAGGGCCATGACCTCCGCAAATGCAGAGTGGTAAGTGACAGAGCTTCACTAACGTCAAGGTGCCATCAGCGAATGCGAAGAAGGATGCCAAGAGACCTCCATAAATACAGCCCCACATCCGCGGACGTGGAAAGGAAAATAGTATGCACCAGAAACTAGTTAATTCAGCTATGATCAAATCTTGAAATGGACTCCTAGGGTCCATTCGGAACCCGATTCATACAAACCAAACAAGTATTCATACCAAAAATGGCGATTCAGACTCAATGGAATAATCAGAATTCAATTTCAAGGTCTCCTCGACACAATTAACAATGAAACTCCAATAAGCTAGTTTAGTACTCAAAATACCAAAATTGCCCTTGAAAACTCCAAAAATTATAAAGAGACCATTTCTAGCTTTAGTTTCACATCCGAAACTATTAAAACTTTAGCCTCTTGCCGGGCTCATTGCACATCCACCCGTATGATTTTTCAAGAATCTTGCGTCGAAGCCCCATGCAGCCCCAGAATCCATGGGTTAACACTCACAGAAAACTTTCAAAATCGCTTATTTCCTATTCCTCTGCCCAATAAATTCTACCAGGCTTTCGCCAATGCCGTCGGGCTACCGAAGCCTCTTGCCAAGCTTGTTATCGATCCACCCATATAAGTTTTTGGGAATTCTGCACCAGAACCCCATGCAGTTCTAGAACCTGTGGGCTAATACCTATAAAAACTGTCGAAATTGCGTATTTCCTGTTCCTATGCCCATAAAATCCTATCAGGCCTCCGTCAACATTGTCGACCCACCTAGGCCTCTTGCGGGGCTCGTTGTGAACCCACTTGTATAATTTTTTAGGAATCTTAATTTGTAATGAGCTTGGCAAGAGGCCTAGGTGGTAGAACAGCACCATAGGATGCCTGGGAGTATTTTATAGGCAAAACAACAAGAAACAGACGATTTGGGTAGTTTTTCATGGGTGTTAGCCCACGGATTGTGGCGCCACCCAGAATCCAAGCCACCATTCCAAAAAAATTACACTGACTTGTCTGTAACTAGCCTGCAAAAGGCTTAGGTGGCCCAACGATGCTGCATAATGCCTGGTAGAATTTTATGGGTCAAGCAATAGGAAACAGGCAATTTGGTCAATTTTTTATGGATGTTAGCCCACGGTTTGTGGTGTTACTCGGGCATCCAAGGCAACTTACCCAAAAAATTAAACCAACCATCCGTAACGAGCCTAGAAAGATGCCCAGGTGTCCCAGCAGCATTGAAGCGAGCTGACCATCAAGATGAGACTTTAAAAGGAATGAAAGCAGATATTTCAACTATTAACCAAAAGATAAAGTCTCACTCGGTGGCGATCAAGCAACTTGAACAGCAATTCAGGCAAGTTTCTTCATAATTGAACCAATGCCAAAAGGGCAACCTACCTAGCAACACGGTTCAAAATCCTACGAATGATGGACATTGCATGGCAGTGATGACTAGGAGTGGCAAGAGCACCGTAGATCCCCCTATGTCGGTAATCGTGGATGAAGCTAACAAAAAGGGTTTTGCTGGTGAAGTCATGGTTGAGGGAGAAGATCCAAAGGTTGTTGGGATGCAACAAGAAGAGCTAAAAGAGCATAAGAATACCAAACCACCTCATCCTTTCCCTCAAAGGCTTAAGAGAAAGGAAGAGGAGGATAAATTCAAACACTTCCTCTCAATGTTAAAGCAACTCTCCATCAATATTTCCCTTCTAGAAGCTTTGGAGAAAATTCTTGAGTATGCCAAATATATGAAGGATTTGGTTACCAAGAAACGCACTCTGAGCCAAGTGTTCTCGCAAGAACTCTAATAATGTAGTGAAATTATGACCAAATGGCTTTTTCAAAAGCGAAAGGACCCGGTGCATTCACCATCTTGTGTACTATTGGCGATGTTGAGTTCACAAGAGCATTGTGTGACTTAGGAGTGAGCATCAATCTAATGCCTCTTATTATATTTAAAAAGCTTGGCCTTCGTACTCCTACCCCGACAAGAATGAGTTGCTTATGGCAGATCGAACCATTAAAAAGTCGAAGGGAATCCTTTTGGATGTGCTTGTTAAAGTGGATAAATCCATCTTTTTGGCAAATTTTGTGATCCTTGATTGTGAAGTTGATTTTGAGGTGCCCATCATTTTGGGGAGATCATTTCTGGCAACTGGGAGAGTCCTAGTGGATATGGATTCCAGTCAACTGTGGTTTAGGGTTAATGATACAGAGGTCATGTTCGATATTCGCTAATTTACGAAACACCAAGATGAGTGCAAGAGTGAGGTGTGGACCCTTGATGATAGTTGATGTAGGACGGTGACAAAGTCGAGCCAGGACATTAAACAAGGCATTTCTTGGGAGGCAACCCAAGTATTTTTTATAATTGTTGGCTTGTTTTAATTATTTTTGGTTGTTGAGATTCTTAAGTAGAAGGTGAGAGTTTATTTTTATGATTGAAAGACATTAGTCTAGTTGTAATATTTTAGGAATTGTTGTGTTTTGAAATTTGGTATGTAGGTGAAAATTGAAGAACTCAAGATCTGGAAAATGGCTCTTGGAGCAGCCTCTATGATCAGGCCTACGAGTCATAGTCCTCACTACAACTCATAGTCATGCATCGTAGAGGGAATTAGTGAGTATCAGAAGTTAGTACATACACTACGAACCAACCATACAATTCATAGAGTCGCCTACAAGTCTTCGAGCTTTCAAACTACGAATGTTAACCAAAGTCAAACTTTGTCTTTGGATATAATTTAAAATGCAACTTTGGGTCCCAAAATCTATCTTTTAAGTTTGAATTCATTTCTGGAACTTCTCCTACAGTAGATTTGATATTTCAGAGCTAATGAAATTGACAGATTTCTTATCCAACACTCGAAACTCAGAATGACACCAAAATTCATTTTTTGAGTAACTTAAGCTTCCACAAATGCCAAAACTCATATTTTCTAGTTTTAAAACATAGGATCTCAGCTTTTACAACACAGATAGTTCAAAATAGGTCCAAAGTAACTCACGCAAGGGTAAAATAGTAATTTTTACAAATAAGCTAAAAATGACCAACGAGATCATTATATCATTCACCGCTAAAAATATTGTTCATCCTTGAACATAAAGAAAAGGAAGGTACCTGAAGCCTAAAAATGGATAGGATTTTTGGCATGCATGTCTGATTCCAACTCCCAAGTAGCCTTCTCAACAGGATGGTGCCGCCATTGAGCCATTACCGAAGGTATATCCTTGGACCTCAATCTCTGGAATTGACTATTCAATATAGCTATTGGCTCCTCCTTATAAGACAAGTCTGAACCCAACTCAATTGAATCATAAGAGATCACATGTGACTCATCTGGAATATACCGATGAAGCATGGAGACATGAAATATAGGATGAACCATTGATAGTCTCGGTGGTAATGCCAACTCATAGGCAACCTCACCAACTCTCCTCAAAATCTCAAATAGGCCAATAAATCTACGATTAAGCTTACCCTTCTTCCCAAATCTCATCACACCCTTCATGGGGTGAAATCTTCGGTCAAACACTATCCCCAACAAAGAACTCAAGAGATCTAATCCTCCGGTCAGAATAACTTTTTTGGCGTCTTTGGGCTGTCAACAATCTACTCTGAATCAATTGGACCCGTTCCATGGCCTTCCTGAGTAAATCCACACTCAACACATCCACTGAACTCAAATCAAATAATCTAATGGGTGATTTACACCTCCGTCCATACAAAGCCTCAAATGGTGCCATCTGAATGCTA
The DNA here is from genome assembly GCA_000787875.1 of Solanum virginianum. Taxonomy (NCBI): domain Eukaryota; kingdom Viridiplantae; phylum Streptophyta; class Magnoliopsida; order Solanales; family Solanaceae; genus Solanum; species Solanum virginianum. The sequence continues at coordinate 39,346 of DF361936.1, forward strand.
GAAGGATAACTGTAGTTATAAGAAAACTCCACCAAATACAAATGTTGATAATCCCATCGGGCCTAAAATAAATCACACAGGCCTGAAACATATCCTCTAATACCTGATTAGTGTGCTCAAACTGTCCATCTATTTGGGGGTGGAAAACTGATCTCAAATCCAATCGAGTGCCCAAACCACACCATAGATCCTTCCAAAAATGGGAGGTGATCATATATCCTCTATCGACACTATAAACATCGGCACCCCATTCAATCTAACAATATTCTGGATATACAACCTAGCCAACTACTCTACACAGTAGCTAGTCTTCATCGGACTGATTCGGTCAAATGATCAACAACTACCCAAATTGAATCTAACTTGCCCAAATCCATGGGCAAACCTATAACAAAATCCATAGTCACTCTCTCTCATTTCTACTCGGGAATGGGCATCCTCATCATCGATCCACCTGACCTTTGGTGCTCATACTTGACTTGTTGGCAATTCAAACACTTTGCCACAACTCAGCTATGTCTCTCCTCATCCCGAACCACCAATTTGAAATAAGACATAGTTAATCTGAGAGATAGAAAAAAAACTTCATTAAACATACATGTTTTATTAGAACACTGACTCAAGTTCAACTCATAAATTAAACACTGATTCAACATAGGTGCGGATTAATTTTTCGATTATAGATTAGAAATCTTATATCTCTTAAAAATATGAACAAATCAACAAGTAACCAAAATACCGACGTAATACCTTAATCACAAAAAAGTAATGAGATATGCAAATATTCTCATATTACATTATCAGGATAAATGTAAGATGACTCATGATACCAATTGTTAGAAAATACAACGGAAGCAACTAATAAGACCACAATTCTTACACTATAATGATGTAATATGATTAGTATCACGAAAAAACTATTGAATTTCAGAAGAAACTACAAACCTCTTGAAGTTCTTAACAATAATTTCTTCAATGGTAGTTGAATCCAGAGACGAATTCAGGACTCCGGTCTTCTACTATTTTCTGAAGAACTATTCGGCAAGTAACTTGTGCGGGCAAGTGTTTGAGGGAACTTGTGTTTTTTTTTCTTTTCTCTGTGTATTTTTTTCCCTTAGAATCCTCTTTTTATCGTCAACTTCATAGGAAGAAGAAGAGATTCAAGAATCTTCAATGTTTATAAGGCTATTAAGGGGCAATAAAAACCCAATAAACCCCAAAAACATTTTTATTCCTTTTAAAGAAAACAAAAACTAATCACACATTATTAGGCCATATTTAGGAGTAATCAATACCCCTTAAAACCCAAAAAAACGTTTTGACCCCTTTTAAATTCGAAATATTTCCAAATCAATATTTTGATATAAAATAAAACTCACCGATTGTTAGCTCATTAATCAGGCATAATAGGGCCCGAAGATACATTTAACTGACGCTTCCATTTACGATAATAATTCTCAAAAGAATGAATTAACCATATCATAAAAAAATACATATCATTCCACTAAAAATATGTAACTGCACTCCTAAATGTTAATTTTAAAATCTAACATTACACCTTATTTACCCCCCCCCCCTCCCCCTTTCATTTTAGAATTGCCCACACCAATCAATTAATTTAAATCTTTTGAAAAATTTAATTTATTGGCTAAATTAATCCTTTATAATTTATACTTGATTTATTTCATGTGACGGATATAAAATTCACCTGCAGAGTTTTCACATGAAAACTCTGAAGTAGCCATAAAGGGGTGTCTTCAACTGGAGACCGAGACACGATTCTACCAATTAATCATTATTTCACTAATGTCATTTGTAATTATCCGATCCATTAGGAATATATTGACTCATTAAAAAGTCTCAACTTTTAATAGATTAAAATAATATAAAAAATTACATAGCTCATAATAATTATATCAAGATTAAGAATATAAGTACATGCAATGGACTAGAGAATTTATTTATAAATATTCAGAACATAAATAAAATTCTTCAATTGATCCGTTCAATACATCCAAAATGTATTAGCACCAGAAGTCAGAATTTAACCATTCCTATAATTAAGACCAAATCATATTTAATGTTGTGCTAGATCACCTAAATGTTCGTCCTTTCTCATCTTTGATTGTGAACATTTAATTTTTAACTTATATTAGCTGACAATTTTAATCTTTCGCGTATGAGTTAAATTACTCCATACATAAAATCATCTACTATATTAGATATGGACACACATGTATACATAATGAAATATTTACATAAAGACCTTTATTATATAATAAAATAACACACAAAGTCTTTACAAGGGATTAAACAAAATACGACACACAAAAATATGGTTAATAGTATATCCGAACACTCAGAGCCTATTCTAGCTAACTAATGCATGATAAAAGGAATTCAGAAAATAAAGGGCAGGAAAAACATCGATGAACATAACTGTAGCTTGAATTATGGCGGAAGTAGCTGTAGATCCTTAACTTGGACTGCAAGTGGAAATAATTTCAGAACGTCTATGCAATGAGGCTAAGAAACTCTAAGCTAAACCAACAACAATGAAATACTAAAATTAACAACCCGACAAAGTTGATCCACTCAGAATAATCTTTAGTAAAATTTCTTCCGTTTAATTACATCGAAAACCCATGGCACACCAAAAAGACTAAACTAATTACTGCATTTGACAAAAAATTTGAAATGTAGCATGGGCGAATCAAAAGGCGGAAATTGTGGCTTTAAATTGTTGGGGTCTCCTAAGCAAAACGAGAACTGAAAATCAACAATAAACCCAAATCAAAAACAGAAAGCAAACAACATACCATGCAGAGAGAGAGAAATAGTTTCATTTTTAACATTAGTGTGATAAAAGCAAAAATACAAAACAAAAAGGCACAATCTTTTTACATTCATGCAATAGAAAAATCAAACTATTAAATTAACAAATTAATTAATTCTACAAAAATGCTTTACCTTCCTGCTGAATTTATTCCAACAGCAGGAGCATACTCATTGAACATGGTAGATTGAACAGCACCAAAAATAGTATCTTCTGCCACCGGAGAAATTCAAAAAGAGGGGATTCAAGACAAGTCACCTCGACCCAGATGAATTAGTACTCTTTCGTCTTCTTCTTTTTGAACAACAAGTGAAAATTCAAAGCTTCACTACTGCAATCTGACTCTATTTTTTCTCGGGAAAATCAAATCAGGCAGTAAATAAATTTTAATTATACAGTACCTATGTGGATATTGAAATCTGGGGTAGAAAATGGAAGAAACAATACCGGAAGAAGAGGAGCAGTGTGGAGTTTAATTATTTTTCCATCACTTAGAAGACAATAATCTCAGTTATAACATGTCAGAAGGCCACATATTCAATATAGTAGTAAAATGCAACAAATGCTGAGCTTGAGTAGAAAGACTAAAATGCCCTAAACTTAAATTAAATAGACACTATACAGACATGCTGTAATAGAGCTTTCTAATCTCAGGAAATATAATGATCATAAAGGTCATTTTTAGAAATTTCAATCAAATTACTATTTTGTCCTTTCTTGAAGTTTCTTCACGTCATTTTAGTTGAATTAAAATATCGAATTTCAAAAATCTTGTAAAAAGTTGGAGTTTTACAAACGAAAGAGTTCTAAAGGCTTAAGTTTGATAATTTAGAGTTGTAAGGTCATTTTGAGTTTTGAGTGTCAAATTCAATTTTGTCAATTCTATTAGCTCCAGAATGTCGAAACTGATCTATAAGAACTTGCAAAACTAAATTCGGAGTTAAAACGGGAATTTTAGGCCCAAAGTTGTTTTTTTAATTGCTTTTGGAGCCAAAGTTTGACTTTAGCCAATAGTCGGAGTTCGAAAGTTCGGATAGTAATTTCAATAGTTGCAGTAGTTCTGGATGGTGAAACTAACATTAGAAATGGTCTCATCATAATTTTTGAATTTTTTAGGGCAGTTTTGATATTTTAAATTTTAAACTAGTTTTATTGAGTTGCATTGGTAATTGTGTTGAGGAGGACTCAAAATCAAATTATTTCTATTGAGTCTGGATCACTATTTCTTGTATTGATACATGTCTGGTTTGTGAAATTTGGGTTCCAGATGAATTTCGATGGTTCGTATTAAGTTTTTGATCATAGTTGATTTCTTGTGCAGCCCCCAAGTGTTCTCCACGTTCGCAGCCTTGAGGACTGCATTCGTGGAGGTCTATGGTAAAAGGCCTCAATGTTTGCGGGATTTGATCCGCGTTCGTAGAGCAGCAAAAGGTTCTCCTCTATTTTGCGGGCCCCCTACCCATGTTCAAGGAGCTTTATGGTCCTTCCCCTCTGTGTTCGCGGACTCACCCCTGCGTTTGTGGAGAGCATTTTTTTGCCTAAACAGTGTTAAATCTGAGAAACACCATTTTTACTCCATTTTTAAATATTTTAAGCTTTTGAGGTGATTTTTGACGAAGCGTTTTGTGTAAATCTTTTGGGTAAGTATTTCCATCATCATTTTGATTAATTTTCATGACTTTTATCTTGATTTTGGCTTGAATTTCATGATTTTGGATATTTAAAATTAGGGATTCTGAGTCTATGATTTGGAAACTTTAATTGATGATTTCTCCTTCAATTTGGACTAGATTTTAGTGAGATTTTCACCCAAAAACTCCTTTTCTTGCGTAGATTCATAATTATTGGTCAATTTCTAGATTCGGAAACTTTAAAATTTGGCCCTAATTTTGACCATTTTACCCCTCTTGCCAGAATTGATTGATTTTGGTGCCATTAGATTTGTTATGTGATTACGATACTATTTGATTAGATTGTGACATTTCGGGTCTGAATTCAAGGGGAAAAGCTCATGTTATTACTTGATTCGGCTACTAGGTGAGGCAAGCTGAATCCTAAATCTTGTTATGTTTACTTGAACATTATATTTCCTTTAATAATGGCTTGTAATTATTAGATATGTGTGATTAATGGAGTGTTACTTGATAAATTGTGATAAACTTAATTAACTGTGAATTTCATCTATGACTTGGAAGTGGAATAGGTAATTGATATTTGTTGCCTTGTGTTGTAATATTGAGAATCCTTTATGATATGAAAATGTGAAATATGGATAGTTGTATGTTGGCTTATTGTTGGAATTGGATATATTATGGTTGAGTTTCACTTGAGGGCTAGAGAAGTTGATTATAGGCTTGAAATGAATTTGTCACAATGCCTTATTGATTGAATATTTGACTTGAGATGATGTATCTATTATGATATTGGACTCATCGTCATTGCATCGTTCATATATAATATTGGAAGGGCTCGATTGACTTCAGCTCTAATATTGACATTGCTAGAAGGGAATGATGGGTTCGTTGTGCATTGTGATGCATCAAGGATTGGGTTGGGTTGTGTTCTAATGCAAAATAGTGAAGTGGCTGCCTATGCTTCAAGGCAGTTGAAAGTGCATGAGAAGAATTACCCAACTCATAATCTTGAACTTGCGGTAGTGGTGTTTGTCTTGACGATTTGACGACATTACTTGTATGGAGTTCATGTGGATGTTTTCACTGACTACAAGATCCTCCAACATGTGTATGTTCACCTAGAAAGATATCAATTTGAGGCAACAAAGATGGTTAGAGCTGCTCAAAGATTATGATATGAGTTTAAAGTATCACCCCGAAAGGGCCAATGTGGTAGCTGACGCCCTTGGTAGAGTTTCCATGGGTAGTGTTTCTCATCTTAAAGTTGATGGATAAAGTGAGTTAGCCAAAGATGTTCATAAGTTGGCTAGATTGAGAGTGAAATTGAGTGAGTCCAGAAAGGGTGGTGCAATGGTACTTCATAGGTTTGCATCTTCTTTGGTTGATGAGGTTAAGGCTAAGCAAGACCTTGATCCCGCCTTGGTTGAGTTGAAAGCCTTAGTGAAAGATGGAATGATAGAAGTTTTCTCATAAGGGGGAGATGGTATACTCCGATATCAAGGGGGGTTGTGCGTGCCCAATGATGGTAAGTTGAAAAAGTCGATCATGCAAGAAGCCCGTTGAGGATGAAAAGGAGGGTGTAATCAAGAGAATTTAAGAAGTTACATTTGGATTTTTTTGCTATACTACATATAAATGGGTTTAGAAGGTAAAATCTTAATTTTTTTGTCTCTTTCTTCTTGATAAAATCGAACGATCAAGAAAAATTACCTTCTTTGTTTTAATTGGATTATCCTATATTGACGTGATATAAAATTTAAAAAAGAAACTAAAAATTTTAAATTACTACTAAAAATAGCTATTAAAAGAGACCTAAAAAGGAGATCTCAACATTAGGTCCCTAGAATGCAGGTGGGTTTTTTTTGTAGAGACCTCATGAGGTTCCCAAATAGATACCTCACGAGGCTCCTAGTTTATTGTCCAAAATTATTAAAAAAAGAGACCTCGCGAAGTCGCTAATCTATTATTTATTTTTATCTTATTAATAATTAAAAGAATGTCATGAGGTCCCTATATTATTATTAGTTTTTACTTTTTATTTATGAAAAGAGACCTTATGACTTATGAGGTCTCTAAACTTTATTAAATTTATTTACATTCATGATAAGAGACCTCATAAGGCCACTTTTACTAAAAAATGCATAAGACAAATAAGTGACATAATGAGGTCTCTTTAATGGAAAAAAATATTTTTTTTCCAAAAGAGAACCTCATGAGGTCCTTTATCTCATTCCATTAAAAATAAAATTGCCAAAAAAGAGACCTCACACGAGGTTTCTTTACTGGATTTCTAAAACATAAATTGCAGAATAGAGACCTCATGAGGTCTATTTTTGTTAATTTCTAAAAAATAAAATGCAGAAAAGTGACCTTGTGAGCTTTCTTTTTTGAAACAAAGACAGATTATTATTTGTTTAGCAGCTGTTCACCTACCATTTTAATTCAATATACATTCCAATCACCTTAATCGAGCTCAAAGAGCTGCCACCAATCAATCGATATAACAAAATAATTTACTAAATATTCTCATATCAACTCAATATAAAAAATAATTTAAAAGCCATAAATTACATAATAGAATTTCAAAGTTATCATATATTCACAAATCATATAATAGGTTGCATAGAATAACTATAAAGTAAGAAATTTAGATTAGTACAACTTTAAACTTCACTAATGCGGCAGTGTGTTTGGCAAATGATCCTCATCATCTTCTTCACTACTAGACTCATCTATCAAATTTCTTTATTACCATATATTGAAGGTTGAGTACATCGAGATTGAGAAGGTCGAGGAGGGAAAGCGACATCACTAGGACAAGGGGGAATCCCTCAGAAAGCAAGTAATGCATCTAACTTGTCCTTTATTGGACCCATCTACTCTATGTCCCTCCGCATTTCCCTAACCCATGAGATTCCACTTGTCTGGATAACTCAGCAATCTTCTGGTTCATCGCCAAATTAGTCTTCCTTGATTCATCATCAAGAGAACTACCTAGGCCTTCTAGCTCGAATGATATTCGTGAAAGGTCCTTTCTGGTATACCATAAGCATAGCCATATCTATTATGACCACCAACTGAGTCTAGCCAAATTCTCTCAGCATGTTCTTGGTTAAGTGGCATGCATTGGTTATCTTCTGACTGAGTTTGATGAGAATCCTTGAAGGCCATAAGATATTGATCATGAATTGAACGATAATAATAGTAGAATATAACTTTAGAAAATAAAAAAAACTATTACTTTACATTAGAAGCTTACATAGGTTTGTTGACCTCATGGCACAACTGATGATGTTCACGCTCCAATAAGAAAGCGGTTGCTGTCAGCAAATAACCTAACTAAAGGTTAGGATCGAATCCACAAGGAATACAAGGTTTGACTACGAGAATTTGCTATCAATCATTTCTAGTGTCTATAACTAAAATTTCTAAATGGGGGGTTTTGTGATTCAAGAACAAAGTAAAATAAACACTATACTACGATATGGGAAAACACTCTTGTTAGGACCCTCATCTTTTTTTTTGTACGTGAGTTAATTATGGAATT
>DF361935.1:25401-45646 GCA_000787875.1 Solanum virginianum
ATATATATATATATATATATATATATATATATATATATATATATATATAAATTAAAAGAAAACAAATAATTAATTGTTACAACTGTTTATTTATTGGATTTTAAAACTTACATTCTTTTTGTTTTCCTAATTAACAGTACTTTTTTCAGATATATGGCTTTGTGGGGTTGATTAATTATGCGAAGACCAAAAAAAAAAAAATTGGTATGTAAAGTATTTCGTGCTTATACAGAATCTAGGGAAGGATCATACCCTAAACAGTATGATATGAAGTCTTTTCATGTGTAGTTATTTTCAATCACGACGATGTCAATATTCAAAATTTATGAATTTATATAGCAGCCTCAAGTTAATAGTTCTAATGTTAATGGGATTCACTTAGTAATTGTAGATTCATAATTCTAAAAAAATAAAATAAGAAGAAGCTAATTAATCAAGGATAAAATATAGTTGTATGTATGTGTGTATGTGCTAATTGACACTCCGTTTCCTTTTGTCTGACTTTCTGTAGGTCACTCTTATCTAATTCACTCTCTTTCTTTTCGCTCGGGATAAGGGTGGCTTCGTCAGAGCGTTCACTGTCAAATATTTATCAATAGTTAAGAGAGTTTTGGTACATAGAGAGCGCTTTTCCATGTTAGAGGCCTACGTATGGCGTGAATTCATACTTAAGGTCCCAATATAATATAAACATCATATATCGACTTTGGTACCTAAAAAGCGCTTTTCCATATTAGAGGCCTACGTATGGTGTGAATTTATATTTAAGGTACTAATATAAGTATCAGATATTGACTTTGGTACACAGAAAGCGTTTTTCCATATTAGAAGCCTATATATAGCGCGAATTCATATTTAAGGTCTCAATATAAATATCAGATATCGATAATTTAAAAAAAAAATAGAAAGAAAAGATGATTTGAATAAGAGAATAGTGTTGATTAGTTAGCTTGACAACTTTTAAGACAAAAAGAGGGCAACAAGTACTGTTAGCTTAAATATGAAAAGGATGTTTCACCTTTGAGATTTGACCAATGGTGTGTAGTACTATTTTTTGTTCCTTTTCTCTTTCTTTTGAGACATTGTTAATATCTTGTTATAAATATAATTTTATTAAATGAGGAAAAATACCAAATAAAGAAGAAGAAAAAAACTTAGCATTCATCAAAATATATAATAATGATAATGTATAAATAACGAATTGAATCTAGACATTTGCATCAAGCTCAAAATTCCTTCTTGCATGTGCGCCTCCCCAGAAGCACACATTATAGTAAGAGATAATTTTTGATTAGCAGTGTGTTTAATCAAATGGATGATCTTCTCTTCGACTACAAATCTCATAAGCTGAAAATCTATAACCCCAATTGCTACGGAAATGTCATTTAATTGGCCTATGCTTGTTTGAACAGCATCGATTAATCTTGTCTTTCTTTGATAAGAATCAACCAATCTTTATAAGCCTCGTCCTCCGAATGAAATTCAACTGGATCCAGAGAGATCATGTCTGATTGAATTAATTATATCAATGTAAGAATAAGATTCAAGTCTATCGAGTCGTTAGAATTAGTTTAACCTATTTTACATTTGATAAAATTATTATTTATTTATTTATTAAATATTATATTTTATGAGAGGAGAGAGGTATTTCCTGCACATGACTTTCTTCTCAAGAATTAAGGAAATTGCAATATACTATGGAAAAGGAAAATGATTAGAATGGTCAATGAAATGATGAAACACATCTAATGCAGGCATACTGTAGTCTGTCTTTTTGCCTTTGTTGAATTCTTGTTTGTATTGTATATATATGTCATGTCAAAAAATATAAATAATTATTCTCATAGATTTATATTGATGTTAGTTAGTTAAAATTTATAAAACTAACTAATATAAAATTCAAACAAAATATAAATTAATCCACAGTATATGGTGGTTGATGATGATGATGATTAACGATAGTGGTTGTGGTTTCCAACTAGAGATGATCGTTAATGACAGTGATCATAGAGATAGCTTATAGTCAGAGGGTTCATTCAAACCTCTTTTGACAAAAAATTAGTATTCTCTTCGTTTTAAAAAGAATGACCTAGCTATTTTCTTTTTTAATATGTTTCAAAAAGAATGACATCTTTCATTTTTTTGGCAACATTTTTAATTTCCACATGACATGTTTAAAGATACAAGATTTTTGGTACATTTGACATAACTTTAATTTAAAATCACAAAATAAAAAAAGTCTTCTAATTCTATTTATACATGGTTAAAATTATGTTTTGTGTACATATAACAAAATATTGTACCCCCTTTGACTAATTAGTGCGTTCAAATTTCTTCAGATTTTGAACCTTTTTAGTGAAAATTATGGTTTCATCGTTGATTGGTGATGGTCAATACTAGTAATAGCTAAGCTAATGATGATTGTTTTGGCAATGACAGTCGATGATTCAATAACGGTGTAACTGACTATGATGATAATTGTGATTATCGATGGTGATAATTGATTATGACAAGCGTTAATTTCGACGATAGTGATAAATGATAATGAAATTAATGTGATACCGATGATAATGATGATTAACTATAACAATAGATAGAATGGTGATTGACAGCTATCTTTATAGAAACTTTTGAATGAATATATCATTTTAATGCATAAAACTTTACTAAAAATCTTACTCATTCAAATCTATTAAAATTTATTAATTATATAAAATAAAAACACACTTTTTAATTCGTCAAAAGAATTTCTTTCATCATTGCAAAAATCATCAAAAGAATTTCCATATTTGGTTTGCTCATCATTAGCCATATGCTTCAATGATTACATGAGGCAAAGAGCAGTAATTTTGCATTATAGCTGATTTGTATCATCTCCTTATATGCTAGTTAAAACTCCTATATATATCCACACAATCCTTTCATCTAAATATTTAAATTATTAAATAATTTGAAAATTTAATTACTGCTTTATTAAGTATATATACCTCATGTATAATATTATTTTACTTGGAAGACAGTATTTATTGTATGAGCTTGTTCACATTATCGATTCCAAGTCGACTTGGACAAAACGAAGGTTGTCGTAGGCTACAATTAAAAATCTGTTTTTTCTTTCTTTAGTATATATTAATTAGTCGACTTGGACAAACGAAGGTCGTCGACTTGAATATACATATGTATATATATATATATATATATATATATATATATATATACACACACACACATGTATATATTAAAAATTCTTGATTTTTCATTTTTAAAATCTGAATAATTCAAATTTGCATCGAAAAGTTTTATTTTGAATAATAAAGCGCTCCCTATCACAAATAAGATTGATATAACAACTCATCTTAAAATGAAAATTTCTACATCGGCAAAACATAGGAGAGATATTGTGTATATAAGTAAATATATTTTACCTATTAGTGACGTGTTTTAAAAGCTATGAGGGCACAGTCCAAAGCGGACAACATCACTAGCGGATTGGGCTATTACAAATGATATCGGAGTCACTCCTGTGTTAGCCTTATCGATGTGGGGCAAACCTCAGTGCTGAGTTTAGACAACTCCTATGTTGTGTGACAAGCCTTAGCGAAGATGTTTCGTCCATAGAGAAGGTGTATATAACAACTCATTTTAAGATGAAAACTCCGCAAAACACAAGAAAGATATTTGATACATAAATAAATAAATTTTACCTATTAGTAATGCATTTTAAAGTCATGAGGACACAGATCTAAAGCGAATAATATCACTAGCTAACTGAGTTGTTACAATTCATATACATGTATGTCTCTCAACATTGATCACTATGGTCCCCTTGAAAATCTTATAATTAGTTTAACAAACTTTACAAATTTTGAGGAAGTTTCCTTAAAAGAATTATTGGGAAAATAATCTCCAAATTTTATATATTCATGGCTTTCACATGTTAGTTGTAAACTGTAGTGGTCAAAGTAAAAAATATTTAAATAATAATTTTTTTTTAAATGTCTTGAAAATTTGTGCCTTCTTCATAGCTATAGGTTCTGAACCCTTTTACCTTTTAAAATAATTTTTCCAATTGCAGGTGCTCACCATAACCAATTATTATTTGCATGAATTGAAACAAGAAACAGTTAAATTTGTCTTTTAACATCATTGGATATTATATAAAAGGAAAAAAAATTATAACATATAGTACTAGCTAGAACAATTTTAAAGTATTGTGGATTTTTTAAAAAAAAAATCATGTTAAAGTTGAATTTAGGCATTGTAGAGTCTACTTTTGGGAGCATCATTTTTCAAAAAGATAATCTTAATTTTCATAGCACATCTAATTGAAAATGATAAAAGATTCCTAATATCCACAATCCATTTATTCTTATTTCATTCGAGATCACAATAATAGAGTTAAAATTTTCTTTAAAAAGATTCATAATTTTAAGAAGCAAATATACGACCTAATTGAAGGACATTCAACATCTATTATGTATATATAAGAAATAATTTTTACTATATATAAATAGTATAATTTTTCATCAAACCCTCTAATTACTATGTGGCTCTGTCAATGATTCAAAGAGTAAATTGTTTGATTAAGAATAATTGTTCTATATGTCTAAATTAAAGAGAGAATATATTGTTCAATTGAATAATTAAATATTAGGACGCATATTGAGGGCAATATATAGGTTCAGTCAAGCTCAATAGATTTGATTTAAATCATGTATATCTATTAAATTTGAGACTTGAAATTGTTATTAAAAAATTTAATCCTATATAATTTAAGCCTTGAATATTTCTTTAATTAATTAAATATAAGTACTTATCATTAGAGGAAAGTAGGAGCATAAATATAGTTATATATTATCCTTCCAACCCCTAAAAAGAGGCCATACATATATCTTATTCATTTTCTTAATTTATTGCACATTATTTCTTTTTAGCCATTTTTAAAAAGAGGGAGAGAAATATAATTTTCTTATTTAATAGTACTAAAATTTTAATTTCAACCTTTCACTATTAATAAATAATTTATAATAACCACATAAATTTTTCTAACTTTTATTTATTAGACAATAAATTTTAATTTTTTATTAAATTCTATATTCAGTTAATTATTTCGCATAAATTGAAAGGAAAAATAATATTATACACTATCCTTTCTACCTCCACAAAAAGAGGTACATGCATATATACATAGGCATCACTCATCACTAAAAAACAAAGACGGAATCAAAATTTTTAATATAAAATTTTAAAAAATAAAATAAACAAAAATTTAATATTTATTATATACATAATATTTTTTTTTCAGAAAACAGCCGCTCTACCTCTATAAGGTAGGGGTAAGGTCTGCGTACATCCTACCTTTCCCAGACCCCACTTATAGGATTCTACTAGATATATTATTATTTGTTGTTGTACATATATAATTTTAATAACTTTAAATATATCATATAATTTTTTATCGAAAGATTAGATTCAAATGAACTTCTTTATGTTCTTAGGGTTTTGAGAAGGAAGAGGGGGATGGAGGGATCAATAATTGTACATGATATTTAATATTATATTATAAATTCCATCGCATATTTATCAGTCCACGTGATACAAAAAAATAATAAAAAGTACTTTTTCTGCTACTCCTTTTTTATGTATGAAATTGTACGTTAACTCGTTAAACCTTTTCAATAAAGGAAGTAAGGGTCTCTTTTTATTTTTTTTTCTTCATTTTTGTGTTATATTTTTATTTTGATAGCTAAATAATAAATTTTCTTATAAATTCTACTTAGCAACTAATTATGCTAAATTATGTTTTTTTGAAAAACAATTACAAAGTAATTTAGCAATATATTACTAAATTTTACTTATTTTTTTAATATTTTAGTACTTATTAAATTATATTTTTGGCTATATAAAATATATCAATTTTTTTTTAAAAAAAAAGTGTTTTAGAAATATTTTAACAAGATCATTCTCGAGCCAGTTTAGGTTGTATATCAACCCAATTTAAATGGGTTGAAATGGATTGGGTTGAGATAATAAATGGATGAGTTATTAACCTGCCTAAATTTCAACGGATTGGACAGGTTGAAAGGATTAGATTTATTCTTGCCACCCCTAGCTTTAACTCAATTAATCTCATGAACTTGTGCTATATATTATACGTAGTACATCGCTCGCTCTTCTCTCCCTTCATGATATAGGAGTTGCCTAAGATATCCTATACGTCTCTTCTTTAATAACTTATCAATCTAAGAATCTGTCGATTTTTCTATTTGATCAATCTTATTAGATGCTCACCTTCTGTTATGGACGTCATAGTTGGTAGGTCATTGACATGTATAACCAATTATTGATGGGCCAAAAAGGACCCGTTTTATGTCCGGACCCAGCAATTAGGTATGCATATAAAAGCCTAAAAGGTGAATAATTGAATTTATGGTAGGCTCATGATTCTTCAAACAAAAAAATAAGAGTATAAATTGGTACCCAACAAATTGATCCAAAATAAGAATAAAAAGTACGTTACAACTCACATAAATAATGTGATATCCCCAAAATTATTACACGCGAATTTTTCTTTTTCTCGAGGGAGATGTCGTCCTTTACGTTCCTGATTCTTTTTAGCCCTATATCTCTTATTCCCACAAGGTCTTTCACCACTAATAATTTATTTATTTATTAACAAAAATTATTGATTCTATTGTGTGGATCTGATTAAGTGCAACCACCGATAAACACTTAACCTCTTATTGACAAAGTATTGTGGGGTGATTTGATTAGACTCTTGACCCCTCAATTCTTGAGAAACTTGGTGATTTCAAAGTTTTCAAGGACAAGATTTAAAGTTAAGAGTTTAACTTTAAAGTTTGTAAAGTTGCCTATCTTTAATTCCTATATTTTGTAGTTATAATTTTATCACTATTTATTTAATTAACTAAATTATGTAAAATTCGAGCTAAAACTATTATTTTTCGAACAAATTCGTAAATTAGAGTGTACCTCCGACCTCGAAAATAGTAGGCGTTATAGGTAGATGGACCACTTCACATCCAAACAAAAATAAAAAGTAAGAGGTAGACTATAGTAAAACTTGGTCCTACAAATTGTCAAAATATAAAGGAAGAAAAATAGTTGCTTATATGAGTTCAAGTAACACTATTGTATCTTTGGAAGGGAAGCATGAGTTTACGTGAACTTGAAAAATTTATTCAAAGACGGCATATATACTCTAAAAAATTTATTGACTAGTATATATAAAAAGTTGAGATAATCATAAATTTTCATTTTGTGTCTTATAAACTTCAAAAGGCGACGTTCCTCCCAAAAAAATGAATATCATTTACTAGGTTATTACTAATGAGTCCAATAAGATTGACCTCGAACAGAGTTGGTCACACATATTTTAAAAAAATTCATAGACATTTAATACGCATCGATCAAAAGCCTGGATAATCCTGAATTTCTATTTCATATCCTATAAAATCCAAATGAGTGATGCCTCCTACGTACTTAGAAAACTTTGAGTATCATTTACTAGGTTCTTACTAATGAACTCATAAAAATTGATCTTAAACAAAATTAGACACATGTTTTTTTTAAAAAAATATGGATTGATTGACGTCCCTCCATGAAAAACTATTAGTATCATTTACTAGTTCATCACGAATGAACCAAAAAACTTTGATTTCAAACACGGTCGGTCTGACATATGTGAAAAAATTCATAGACATCACATGAAAAGTTTGAGATAATCTTGATTTCCAGTAGTTTGTAGGAATTGACCAATAAAATTTAGGCTCAAACAAAGTTAGTCATCAACATTTTAAAATTTTTATGAACTAATACGCACGAAAAGTCAAGATAATTCTGAATTCATGTGTTGTAATCCATAAACTTGTATGTGTTTGCCCCCGATAAACTATGAGCATCATTTACTAATTCATCACAATTGAACTTATAAAATTTGAGTTCAAATATAGTCCATCACACATATTTCAAAATATTTCAATTCTAAACTAACACATATGTAAAAAGTCAAGCTAATCATGAATTTTTAACTATTTGGTGACTCATAAGCTCCAAAAAGTGACATCTTTCTTTGCAAAACTATGAATATCTTTTACTTGATTGTCATCAACGAACTTGCAAAATCTTAACTCAAATAGAATCGATCACACATATAGCCTTAAACAGAAGGATAAGGTCTTTACTCCTTCGAAAAGAGGAAAGGAGAAGCTAACATAGACATTCCAACCCTCACAATCCAATTAATTATTAACTAACTAATAAAACAGAATTATCTTGTCATATTTGAGTTTTATTGAATGCATTTTACTCTTTGAAAAGAAACCTAGCCTCCATAAGAAGTTGATAGATGTCATAATTGTAACGATCCAACCCGCTGGTAATATTGTTTGCTTTGATTTCTGTTTTAAAACGCGTTACTAGTAGATAAGGTCTATTTACATATCTACCTTGCATCTTTACTGTGTTTTATCGATGTGAGACTTTTCATCTTAAGATGAATTATTATAGTAATACACCTCATTCTAAGTGCTCAAACCTAATTTAGCAAAATGATTTACCTTGATATTAGTAAATTTGCTTGTATTGTCATAGGTAATATGTTGTCTCTCACATAAACAAGAATGATAAACTTTAAAATTTCAAAATAATCAAACTATACATTCTCCATTTTGCTCTTTTACATCATTTCTAGAGCCAATTAATTTCCACTATCCTAAGTTGGGGGGGGGGGGGGGCTATTGCCTCCCATATAGAAACAAAAACAGAAACTGCATCTGAGTGTGTGTCTGATGAGATGAGGAGATATACATTGAATAATGCTGATGGCTTGTAATTGAAGACAAAGTGTTACATCCATGCAGATATATAATACACACACATGACACATCTAGCTACCTAGCTTTGAAAGTCAATCAATTCTGCAGAGTGATAGTTATACATATAGAGACTATTCATTACTTCTTCCGTTTTAATTTATATTATCTGGTTTGACTGAACATGAAATTTAAAAAAGAATTTACAACTTATAGTCTAAAATGAGTCACAGATGTTAGTGTGATAATAAATCATCTATTAAGAATATAATAACAATAACACACCCGATAAAATCCCACAAGTGGAACTTAGAGAGGATAAAATGTACGCAGGTCTTACCACAACCTCATAGAGGTGAAGAGGCTATTTCCGAAAGACCCTCATCTCAAAAATATCATCTTATTGAGGATAAAAATGAATATTTTAAAGTTAAAATGTTACTAAACAGAGAAATACATCTTCTTCTTTTTTTTTGAAGACTCGCTAAAAAAGAAAGCGTGTCATAAAATTGGAATAGAGAAAATACCACCAAAAGGAAACATTAAATACCACCAAAAGGAAACATTCTTTCATTCTTAATCAAATTTCTCGAATTCAAGCCATAAATATAAAATTGCTTTTCTTAAAAGAGAAATTTACTTCTCAGAATGAAACTTTCTTCTACGAATTCAAATTAATCGAGTCTGAAAACAAATGTAAGAAACTATATGAAAGACAAAAACAAAATCTAGTAATTAGCTATAGCTATAGGGCTACTAGCTAACTAGGAGGGGCAAAGAGTAGTAGTATAGTAGTACTGAGGTTTAACTGGCCCATAATACATTGCTAGATCTCAGGTGCCATATGTCCCTAGTACTCCCACTAGCTTGTCTCAATTAGACACAAATTTAAAATTTAAATTTTTTGATTTTTATAACGACTTTATATTGATAACTAAATTCAAAATTATATAAACAACAACAAGAAGAACATAATTAGTGAAATTTCACAAGTGAAATTTACGGAGAATAAAATATACGTAGATCTTACCACTACCTCATAGAGATAGAGAAGTTGTTTTCAGAAAACCCTAATCTCAATAATCAAGCTTCATAAGCAGAAGATAAGTTCTTGATATATTTATAAATATTCGATAGATTTCTTGATACATACAAGATCTAAGCAAAGGTATTATATTCACGTGAACAAGATCTTCAAATTCATCCCAAATAAAACCATGTATAGTGGACACTGCTGATGATAAGTCACATGTATATATAACAATTTATATTATGTATATAAGTTAATTTTTGTTTATAAATTAATTTTTTAAATATTTTTAACGAAATTTCTTATATAATTAATACTGGTTATGCACATTCTTTTATCTTCTTCTTCTGCATGACATGCATGGCTCTGATCACAATCCTCCCATTTATTTGCTATTTGTACAATTTTGACCTAACTGTTTTTTATTCAACTTTTTCTGAGTTTCCAAAATTTTAACTGACATATATAATTTCTTCTTCATATTTTTTAGTCCCTAACAATATTCTTGTGTAATATACAAGTCACGAGTTTGAATTGTGAAAATATAAACATTAATATTTGTATTAGGGAAAAACATCTACATCATGCTTTTGAGAATACTATTTTTTTCCAAATATTGCTATTATAAAATATTTTGTGCATCAAATCATGTTTTGTTTGTATGTATAAAATCACATTTTTTTAATTATACACATCACAATCTTAATTAGTATGATCTCAAGATGAGTTATTTTGAACATAGAGGTACAATAATTTAATTGAGTAGCATAATTGAGGGACCTATAAATACTTAATTCATATATTAAAAAGGGCAAGATTTTGAGAGTCCTTGTTTTTGCAATAATGGGAATGTGGCTCCCACATGCCTCGAATAGCTTTTTTTAAGAATTGTCGTGAGATGTATAAGATTTATTCATCGTTTTATATAAATATTTATTTTATCGACTATTATTTCATCTTGTCTATAATTTTCAAAATTGTGCAAAGGTATTGCTTTTGAAATTGATAAAATATTATGTTATAGCCTAATATCTACAAAAATTTAGATTATTGTCCAATGTCTTCTTATAAATTATTTAGCTTGGTCAAATGAAATCTTGAGACATTATTCTAAAAGGCTCAAAAATTACAAAAGAATTAAAATAGAATTATTTACTAAACAATTGTCGTACCAAAAGGACAATTAACGAATTTTTTTTTATTTGACCAGAAGTCTCGAATTCAAATAAGATAGAGAGAAACTCGCCAACTACAGTTGAATAGTTAGTGAAACTTGGAATTAGAAAGATATTTCTATGATTAGTTCATTAGCCTTTATGATAGAATCAAAGAACAGATTTAAGAGGCAACAGTTTTCAAGTGGTTCGAGTCATCTTATCTCCAATGTATGACCTTAATACTCAATACAAAACTTTATGACAACAATGAACTATTCCAAATTATTCGATGATTCCACTGCTTTTGTCTTTGATGAATCTTATCAACGAGAATTTGAATTAACAGTCGTAATTGTAAAACGAATACCGACATCAGGTGGGACCCAAAAACAATGTTTCTAATTGGATAGATTGATGGATGGATTTGATTTATGACCCTCGTCTGAGTGGGTTGTTCCTTGTTATATATAAAAAGACAACTTGTAGTTGATAGTACCACTTGACCTCCTAGGCCTCTCAATGAACATAATTTGTGAAGAAAAACAAAAGATGGGGGTTTGAAGTGCAACAAGTCAAAACTTTTGAGTATTCAAACATAATTTTTCTAAAATAAAATTAAATGGTTTTTATTGTTTTGCATCTAATGTTACATATTCATATTTATATATTAAAACCTTACTAAATTTGAATTCGCATAAATAATTTTATGGAGGGTAAAGCATCAACTTAAGACAACCTACATATGTACATAATAAGCCCTCCATTCAGCATTATTATTAAACACTCTTTTATTTTTATTTTATCTGTTTAATAAAAAATTGATACATTTGTATATTTAGAAGCTCTTGAAGTTTAATACTCACTACTCAAAAAATATTTTCATAATTAGTTAAGTCATTCATCGTTAATTTGTTACTAAATATTTTGTAGTTAATACAACACATGTACATATATATATGTACATATACATATACGTATATATGGATACATACACATATATGTACGTATACATGCATACATATGTACTTATTTGAATATTATAAAATGAGGGGGAATATTGGAACAAACATAAAACATTTATCAATCCTTCTTTAATTTGCCAATAGTGTTACTTTTACCAAATATTGTACTAATAAGAATTAATATTAAAATATAAATCTAGTCACCTAAATGCTTTCCATGTCAAGACGTAGTACGACAAAGTGATCATATAAAGTCTATATTCATCTGAATCATAATCTTCTTTTTGTACATAGTGTTTCGAAATTGAGATTTTTGATGTATTAAATTTCTGCTGTAGGTAGAGTCTGAAAAGGATCACATCGTAAAGATTTATTGTATATAATTTTACCTTATAATTTTTATATATATTAAAATTTTATTTCATAGTTTGGACGTATAATCTTTTGATCATATGATAATACTTTTACCAATTATGTGAAGATTCCTTTTTTTAAAAAAATCATATTTCTATTCAATTAAAATTGATTAGGATCCAACAACCTAAGTAGAATTTTGAGTTTATCAAAATATTTTATAGAACCCCACATGGAATATATAATTAGTATGATAGATTAAAGGCCCCATATATTGAAAATGATGCTTTTTTTTTTTCTCATTTATTTCTTCAAAAAGGCTAGAAAATTATCACCAAAATAATATAAATGTCATAGTCATTTCATTAATTAGTCATTGCTAATTCTTTGTAGAAAAATCAATTGTTGCACTAAAGAGTGGGAAAAGAATGTTTGAATATTTTAGTTGAAAAAAATGATTATTGGGTGGAAAATTATGATTGAAGGAGGAATTAATTGCACATAACTTCTATCGTTAAACAATAAAAATTTATTAATAATTTTTATTCAATGATAGATTAATAAAAATTATTTTAAAAAAAAAACATATTAGCTTTACCTAAAAAAAGAAAATAATTATTAACAATGAATAATTTTTGTCTCAAAATAATAAAAAATTATTTTTAATCCTATTTAAGATAATTGCTTGTATTTAAAAAATTGTCTTATCATTTTATGGGAGAGTGAGTTGTCACCCTAAGAAAAAGAATAAAAAAAGTACAATCATTATAAATAAGAAAGTTATTAACTTTTTTTTAAGTTATAAAACAGTAATCACCTTTTAGTCGAAAATTCTAATATTTTGAATCAATAAAACGCGGGCTAACTTGACATGTGTCAATCAAGCGGTGATTGAAAATTTGACTAAGTATTTGTGTATTGTTTAATCATAATTCAAAAAATATTTTTATCCTCTTCGATATTTATACTAAAACAATAAATGAAAATACAATATATATTATATTTTATATAATGGTCATGTGAATGCAACATAACTCCCGTTGCTATAAAGTACAACGTAAGTTGATCTTAGGTCTATATTCTCGAAAGTGTTAGAAGTTCACCAGCCTAGACTGATGGACCTTCTTGATTGCTAGTTGATCTCGATCAAGTCACACTTTAATTTAGCAATAACTTTCAAAATTAAATTTTTTATCTAATATTTACTAAATAATACTTCCTCTATCTAAATTTATGGGGAGATATCTATAATACGAAGGTCAAAACACTTAATATTGGTTAGGCATTTTGGTATAGGTTCTCCAATGTTCAAAAAATAAATGTACATATTTAGAAATTATAGAAAAATTCTACAAGTCAATAAAACTAATAATTCAAAATATTTATAATTTTTTTTTTTGAAAAACTATAGTAATCCTATTTTCTTTAAATTCCCCAACAAATAATATATCCAGATAAAGTGAAATTGGGGATATACTCCATATTCCAATAACTAGTTGACATATATATGATTATACAAAATTGAGAAGGATGAATTTCTAGTGTGTGGTTCGACTAAATTTAGATTTATATAATAAAAAAAATTATATTATGAATAAAACGCTCCCAAATAAAGTCTCACATTAATCAAATAAAAAGAGTATGAGCCCCTTCTTATTGGGCTTTATTATCTTCATGTCTTATGTCCATAATATAAATAACTTGAGGCCCATGTTTCACAGTTATACAACACATGGCTCCATTTATACATAAGCTGGGAACTTTTTTATGTGATGCGAACTTAAATTAATTATAACTTGAGAATGAGTACGAAATATTGAGAGATAGAATTAAAAAATTCAAGAACCAATACATGGGATTAAGCGAAATAGAGAATACTTAAAATATTTATGATGAACTTGTTTGATGCTTTGGAAAGACTGAGATACCACTTTCAAGTCGATTTTTGTTTGGGTTATGATAAATGTGATATCAAACTCGAACTCAAGATAAATTTTAGCTTGGACGTTGAGTCCCTATGGTATATGTGATGTCATTAAAAGAGGACCAATCGTTGAGGGCAGGTTAAGGTGTATGACTGATAAATTTATAGTCGGACTAACAAATTTCCAAAAATATAGTCATATGATGACATTTGCAATAGATCAAAATCGTCCATCTACTAGCCATATATACAATAAAACAAGACATTACATCTATGTGCCATATATTTGAGTTGTAACAAAAACATGTGCTAGTGTTTATATTTGAAATGACTAACATTAAAAAGATCATCTAAATGCTTTAAACTTAATTTGTGTCCAAACACTTGCAAAATTCATGGGTTGAAAAACAATGTAATTATGGGCTCAAAATTTCTACTTTCCATACATGAACAAATCTGTTTATTTCCCTTCATGTGTGTCACAAAGTTGAAAATTAGGGTTAGTGGGAAGGCTTTTCCTCTTTGAGTAAAAATTTATTCATATCGAATATTTATATCAAATCAATATAATGTTCGGATAAAGATATCTCTTGTCATGATTGATATAACTAATATATATTATTAGTTTATTAAACACATAAAGTGATGTATGGACCAAGTATTTGGTACAAATGAAATAATTAGTTTATTGAACACATAAAGGCAATTCTTGAACAGAATTAGAATTTTGACTTAGGTAGTTTAAAATTTGAAAAAGTATACACATGAACTTGTTGAAGGAGATTCGACATCTATTATATATACATAAAAGAATTACTTTAATTATATATAAATAGTATAATTATTCACCGAAGGAGATCCGAATGAACCCCTTGACCAATGGGTGGCTCCGTCCCTATTCTTGAAACAAACAAAAAAAGGACACAGAAGTCACATAAATTGAGACACAAAAAATGGTAATCGAATTTATTTGCTTTACTATTTGTAGGAATTGTATAACTACATAGAGAAAAGGAGAGCTTTGAAGCAATAGTAAAATTATTTTCATGTGACCTATAAGTCATGAGTTCGAGTAGTTGAAACTAGTCATTGATATTTGCATTATAATAAACAGTACGTCTACATGACCACATCACATACATCCTTTATATAAAATTCTTTCTCGAACCCTGTGCAAATACGAGATATTTTGTGAACCAAGCTATCCATATAACTGCACATAGAATTAGACTAAGGTGATTATAATTATACAGAGATGGAAAAAAAATGAGTGGTTTTGAGTTTTACAGCAAGTGTCTAGAGCATTTTAGCTTAGGCACTAATATAAATTCACAAGAAACAATCATTATAAGTTTTACTTGTTATTTCAATAGAAATTATCTTCTGTGAAGTTGGTGGTCCTCCAAATTTGGATAGCAATATTTTAGCTTCTTGAATATATTTTTTAAAATATTATTTTACATATAAGTAAGTAAATAACAATATATGGATTATTGTTCATGATATTAAACATAGTCATAACAAATAGATAGATATTCAACTTAATCTAACAACTAAACATGCTAACTTTAAGTATACACATTAAGGCATCTCAGCTTGTCTTCGCTGTATCAGTTGAACACTCCAACTTATTACAAAATGATCATATAGACATAACTTTCAAAATTTATGTGATACGTCAACATCAGATATCCATAAGACGCAAATGAATTAGAGTGTTTAATTATCTGTTGAGACAAAATTGAGATGTCTTGACATCCACTCTCAAATATTACTATTAAACCTCATCCTAAATGTATAAAAAGGTCACTATTCTCCAACACTTCATATCCAACTCATAAATCCAACACCATTTCTGCCTTACACCCAAAATCCTTCACACAATTTATATTAGCAGTTCATCAATAACTGGTTCCAATTTTCATCTCTAATAATCCTCAAAATTTGCCCTTCCATAAATGGCTTCCTTAATCCATTTCAGTAATCTCAACCCTAATTTCCATGAACTTTCCTCTAATTATTCTCAAACAAAAAATATAATTTTGTATATAAATGGCTACTTATGGTGGAAAAGACAATATTATCGGGGGCAGTAATGACTCTGATACTACTGTCCCTGATAATAAAAATTATTCGGGGCGTCATCCCATTTATCGAGGCACAAGGAGAAGAAAAAGTAGTGGTAAATGGGTGTCTGAAATTCGAGAACCAAGATCAACTAATAGGATATGGCTTGGCACATTTCCCACCCCTGAAATGGCGGCAGTCGCGTATGATGTGGCCGCGATCGCCCTCAAAGGTCCCGACGCTGATCTCAACTTCCCGAACTTGGCTTCCTCCCTGCCTGTTCCTGCCACGAGGTCTGCTCGTGATATCCAGACAGCTGCATCCGGGGCGGCTACAGTTGTTGGGGCAGCTGGGGATGCGTTGCTAGCCGTGGCGTGTAGGGAGGGGGTAGTAAGTGAAAGGGGTAAAATGGAGAATTTGGAGATTCAGAATTATGAGTTTATGGATGAGGATTTGATATTTGATATGCCAAATGTTCTTGTTAATATGGCTGAAGGGATGTTAATTAGTCCACCAAGGTTCTATATGCATGATGATGATGATCATACTACTATTGCCTACCAAAACTTGTGGAATTATACCTAATAATTTGCCATTTCTACAAGCAACATGAACAAAAAAAAGTTAATAAATAATGTTGAACCTAAATAAGTTGAATATGTAAATTATAATTATGTGTGTTGATTTGCATGTTGTTCTTTCAATGTCTGAAGCTTAACTAAGTTCGGATTCACGGGTTGTAGGGCCCATTTCTGGAGGCGACACTCTCAACAAGAATTTTTCCATTTTTGAGGGTTTAGTTAAGGATGGAGAAATTCCAATCATCTCACCACAAGCCACGTTGTTATTATTTTATTGTTTGATAAAGATTATGGTGTTTTGAATTTAAGTCCAAGTAATTCACGATTCTGCCCCTTTTCTATCCTCCCTCTCTTTTTTCGTTTGGATTTTGTCGATAATATTATACTCTGTTCCAATTTATATGCTAGTATTTGTTTGGCTACGAAGTTTACAAAGAAAGAAAAAAAATTGAAATTGTGAGCTAAAATAACAAAGTTATGACACACACTTGTGTGTTTATAAATTACCTCAGTGACAGAAAAATAAAAAGGTTACGGAAGCCCGATAATTATAAATATATATGGTGTGTATGTATACCTCGATAGGAATATGCACATATGATTAGGCACCTAGATTATGTTCTTCTTGTGTTAAATTATGCATTAACTTAAATTTTCTTTAGTGATCCCATCCTTCCTTTTCAAATTATGAGTCGGTCTCGCATCAACAAACTACGTTCAACTTCCATGTGTTAAGAGTAGTAAAATTGCAAAAATTACGATAGTATTGATTCTTCCATTGAACAAAGCAAGATAAGTGATATTTGGCGACAAATACATATATTTAATTATTATTTATCTCATATTTTAATACTTGTTTCGTCTTTTAGAGTATTTGTACTAGTATTATTTGATGAATAAATGAGTTTTGGGCTAACCAAAACTTAACGAATTTTATGGAGCACTATTGGGCCACAGGCACATTTATGGCCCAAGTCCATATGGAATGGTTTTTTTGAAGCCCAAATGCCCAACAATTGTTGGGCTTTTTGTTGTTTCTTTCTTACAAATTTGTTATCAATCAAAATAACAAATTATGTCCTAACTTGACAAAACTTGCATGTGATGCTTAATTGCTTTCTAATTAGTTCCAATCAATTTTAACAATAAAATAATTAAAGGTGCTCAACTTGTTGCCTTTTAAACAAATAACAATCTTCCTACCTCAATCATTTTGGTTAAATAATAATTACTCTCCAACTCATTACACTATTATTGCCCCACAAAATGTAGCACATATTATATTGTTCCTCTTTACAAAATGTAGCAATGTTCTAAAATCTTGATCTCTCTCCCAAAAATTCAAAATGAGTGAAATTTCAATTGAAGAAGAACATGTTACAATCAATTGGGAGGTAAACAAGACTCAACTAGAATTGATGCTACAAAAAATTTCCCAACCACCTCAACTCCTAAGTGAATCGGCAGGGCGAAGTTCCTGTTGTATTTTTCGAGTACCTCAAAGTTTCATTAATGTCAATGGTCGATCCTACGAGCCTCAAATAGTGTCAATTGGCCCATACCATCGTGGAAAAGATAACGTTAAGTTGATCGAAGAGCATAAATGGCGATTTTTGGGCAATTTGCTTAAGAGGACAAAGGAAAAAGGTCTTAATTTAGAGGACTATTTGAAGGCAATTCAACCATTTGAAATGAGAGCTAGAGAATGTTACTCCGAGGCAATACTTGTTGATAGAGATGAGTTTGTTGAAATGTTGGTTCTTGATGGTTGTTTTATAATTGAACTTTTTAGAAAAATTGGAGGGGTAATTCCAATAGAAAAAGATGATCCACTTATCTCAATGTCTTGGATATACCCTTTTTTCTTAAGGGATTTAATTAGACTTGAGAATCAAATCCCATTTTTCATACTTCAATTCTTGTTTGACTTCACTAACATCACACATGGTGAGGATCAATCAACTCATTCTTTAGCCAAATTAGCCTTAACTTTCTTTAACTCCACACTACAAAGGCCTAATGAAGTTCTTGAAAAGTTTAGCAATCTTGAAGGGAAACACTTGCTTGATTTTCTTAGATCAAGTTACATTTTTCTTGACCATGAAGAGCCTAAAAATAGAAGGAATTCACCTACACATGTCATACAATGCATCTCAAAGCTTCGTCGCGCGGGGATTAAGCTTAGACCTAGGAAAGAAGAGACATTCTTGGCCATTAAATTCAACAATGGAGTCATTGAGATGCCAACAATTACTATAGATGATTTCATGAGCTCATTCTTGATAAATTGTGTGGCATATGAGCAATGTCATGTGGATTGTTCAAAGCACGTGACCACTTATGCAACATTTCTTGATTGTTTGGTGAACACAAACAAGGATGTTGAGTATTTGTGTGATTGCAATATAATTGAGAATTATTTTGGGACAGATTTTGAAATTGCTACATTCATCAACAATCTTGGGAAAGATGTCATGTTTGACATTGATGAGTGTCACTTGTTGGAATTGTTTATTAAGGTGAATGATTATTATAAGAGTAGTTGGCATGTTCATTGGGCAAGTTTTAAGTACACTTATTTTAGTTCTCCATGGTCTTTTATTTCAGCATTGGCTGCTTTTGTGCTATTGGTATTGGCCATTCTCCAAACAATTTACACCATTATGAGTTTTGTTAAAAATCCTTCTTGATTTGGACTTGTAAACTATTTGGATCTTTGTGGCTTTGGTTATATGAGCTTAAACTTTATTTTATTTTATTTTATTTTTAATTGAAATTACATGTACAAATTCTCAGACGAGGTTTTTTAACAGAACTTTGATAAGTGAGAGGTTTAAGCATCTACAATGTAAAGTGAATTCGTACTAAATAACGATTTTTATGTGTTAGTCATTCACTTTGATCTGATGTTATATTTGACCAGAGATGAACAATATATATATATATATATATATATGACTAATGTAGTTAGTAGGGAAGGTCTAAAACAAGGCCAAATATACTCCCGAATTTTTTAAAGGTCAAATTTACCTTATGTTATAATTTTGATTAAAAAATGCTCCTATTATTATATTTTTTGATCAAAAATATCCTTGATGTTACGTTTTTTAACTCAAAATTGCCCTAAACTAGCACACTAGCTCCAAAAATATCCTTCCCTGCCAACGGTTGCTCCTAGACGAAGAGAAATAAGTCGATTTTGCCCTTAAACTATTTAAAATAAGTTCTTAGATCAATGTTACAATTTTTGGATTGTGGCATATTTATGCAAATATCCCGAACAAAAAAGATGACGGTCCAATTATAGATATCCATCCCGATAGTTAACGAGCTCCG
>DF361934.1:0-17305 GCA_000787875.1 Solanum virginianum
TTCTATTGATTGTAGAACCCATAAGGTCAAATTCCAATTTCCAAATGAACCTATCCTTGAGTGGGAATGTCAAGATGTGGTGGTTCAGGGTAGATTCATCTCTTACATTATAGCCTGTAAGTTGATATCTAAGAGGTGTCTTTACCATCTTGTAAGGGTCAGGGATGTGGAGTCTAAAGTCCTCCCCAAAGAGTCAGTTTTGATTGTAAATAAGTTTTTTGATGTCTTTCCAGATGACCTTCTTATTGTTTCTTCCAAAAGTGAAATAGACTTTGGCATAGACCTCCTCCCCAATACTAAATCCATTTCAATTCCCCCTTACAGTATGGCCCTAATAGAGTTGAGAAGTGGAAGGAACAATTGAAAGACTTATTGGAAAAGGGATTCATAGGCCTAGCCAATCACCTTGGGGTGCTTCGATGTTTCTTGTGAAAAAGAATGATACATCCCTTAGGATATGTATTAATTACTAGCAACTCAATAGGGTCACCATTAAGAATAAGTATCCTCTTCCAAGGATTGATGATTTGTTTGACCAATTGCAAGGGGATAGCCATTTTTCTAAGATTGATCTTTGGTGTAGGTATCATGAAAGTAAAGGAGTGTGATATTCCCAGGATGGCCTACCAGACTAGATATGGGCATTATGAGTTTTTTGTGATGTCTTTTGGGTTGACCAATGCATTGGCTATCTTTATAGACCTAATGAATAGGGTCTTTAAACCCTACGTTGATTCCTTTGTCATGGTCTTCAATGATGACATTTAGATCTATTCTCGTGGTGAAGACAAACATAGGCTCATTTGAGGGTTGTGTTACTAAGATTGAGGGAGGACAAATTGTATGCTAAATATAAAAAGTGTGAAATTTCGGTGAAGGAGGTGGCTTTCCAAGGGTATGTGGTGTCATGGGATAGTATAAATGTGGACCCTAAGAAGACTAATGTGATTAGTAATTGGCCTAGACCATTGAGCCCATCGGATATTAGGAGATTCTTGGGCTTACCGTGTTACTATTAGAGGTTTGTGAATAGGTTCTCTTCTATTGCTTTCCCTATGAAAAAATTGACTCAAAAGAAGGCTAAGTTTGTGTGGTTCGATGAATGTGAAAGGAGTTTCCAAACATTGCAAGACAAGCTTGTATCTGCTCCCATATTGTCACTAATTTATGGGCTTGAGGGATTTGTGGTGTATTGGGATGCTTCTAGGGTTGGTTTGGGTTATGTGTTGATGCAAAATTGAAGGGTCATATCTTATGCTTCTAGACAACTCAAAGCACATGAAAGGAACTAGCGTACCTATGATCTAGAGTTAGCCACCATTGTGTTTGCATTAAGGATATGTTGTTACTACTTGTATGGGGTGCATGTTGATGTGTTCATCGATCATAAGAGCCTTCAATATGTCTTCACTCAAAAGGATCTCAACTTGAGGCAAAGAAGATGGTTAGAACTTCTTAAGGACTATGATATGAGTGTGCATTATCATCTGGGTAAGGCAAATGTTGTGCCAGATGCCTTAAGTAGGGTGTCTATGGGTAGCCTAGCTCATGTTGATAGTAGTGAGAAGGAGATGGCTAGCAGGTGCATCGGTTGGCTAGATTAGCTAAGAAGAGGATGGTAATAGTGGTGTGGTTGTTATTGCTGGTTCTAAGTCTTTTTTTGCTGATGAGGTGATGGCAAAACTAGACCTTGATCCTTCCTATTTAGAATTGAAGGCCTTGGTGAAAAAGGGCAAGGTGGAGGTTTTCTCCCAAGTGGGAGATGGTGCCCTTAGGTACCAAGGTAGGTTGTGTGTACCATGTGTTGATAGTTTAATATAAAAGATCCTTGATAAGGCCCATAACTCTTCTTATTCTATCCATCCCGGCTCCACCAAAATACATAGAGATTTGAGAGATGTGTATTGAATATAAAAGATCCTTGATGAGGCCTATTACTCTTCTTATTCTACCCATCCAAGTTCCACCAAATGTATATAGACTTGAGGGATGTATATTGGTGGGGAGGCATGAAGAGGGACATTGCCAAATTTGTGTCCGATTGCCTTACTTGTCGACAAGTCAAAGCTAAACATCAAAGGTCGGGTGGCCTAACCCAAGACATTGAGCTTCCTACTTGGAAGTGGAAAGAGATAACTATGGATTTTGTGGTTGGGTTTCCCAAGACTAGAAAGAGTTTTGATTCCATTTGGGTTGTGGTTGATAAGATGACACTTTTGGAAGTCCTTTCAAAGGGGTCATGGCACTAGAGTTAAGCTTTCTACGACCTTCTACCCTCAAACGGATGGCCAAGCTGAGAGGACCATCCAAACTCTTGAGCATATGCTTAGAGCATGTTTGTTGGAGCTTAAAGGTAGTAGGGATAATCGTTTTCCATTGATTGAGTTTTCTTGCAATAATAACTATCATTCTAGTATTGAGGCTCTCTATAGGAGACGTTGTGATCACTGGTCGGATAGTTTGACATTGGCGACATAGCTTTGTTGGGAATGGATCTGGTTATAGATGCTCTTAAGATATTTAGGATGATTAGGGAAAGGTTGAAGACGGCCCAAAGTCGTCAAAAATCCTATGCCGATGTGCGAAGAAGAGACCTTGAATTCAAAATTGGTGATTGGATCTACCTAAAGGTTTAACCCATAGAGTGAGTGGTCTATGTTGGTAAGAAGGGCAAGTTGTGCCTAAGATATATTGGTCCTTATAAGATCATGAGGAGGGTTAGCAAGGGAGCTTATGAGTTGAGGTTGCCTAGTGAGATGCAATTGGTTCATCTAGTGTTCCATGTGTCCATGCTGAGAAAATGTGTGGGTGATCTGAATTCCATTGTGCCTCTTGATGTTGCGGGTGTTGTTGAGTGTAATTTTACTAATGTAGAGGTTTCGGTTTAAATTTTTGATAGACAAGTGACGAGGTTGAGAAACAAGGAGGTGGCTTCTGTTAAGGTCCTTTGGAGGAATCAACAAGTTGAGAAAGCTACTTGGGAGGCCAAAGTGGACATGTTAAAGTGATATCCTTACCTTTTCCACTCAACTCAAACCTTAGGTATTGATCTAAGTCTTTTATTTGATCTCAAGTCTTAAGTTAAGCCCCATGTCATTGCATATGTTTATGTTTAAATTGACAAGTTCATGATTATTTTACACTTATGATGAAGTTTTTTAAAATGATGGTTAAGTGCATTGTTGCATCTCTATGTGGGCTGAAATTCTCATGTTTGTGCATCTCATATACGTCTCTTCGACATTCGAGGAAGAATGTTCCTAAGGGGGAGATATTGAAACGACCCCAAAAAGTGCTGAAAAATGTGCCTCTAAAGTGCCCGAAATTGTAATTTTCATATATCTCAAAATTCGTGTGTGACATCTAAAATATGACTTTATATTCTTGTTCAGGGGTCAAAAATTAAGGGAACATGGTCTGACCCCGATTTTTAGAGCAACCGTATCAATATTCAAAATTCCCAAAATGCGAATTCCAGAAAGCTTGGGGCGCACCAATATTAAATTTTTTGCCCAGTTTTGACTTCAGTCCAAGACTTTTAAGTCTTGGGGCTAAGTATTCCAAAACGTGAAAACACCTATATTCAACCATTATCACCCTTATATTATTTAAAACATTCCCCAATACTCATTCTAACACTTAGCCAAATATTTTACTCCTAAACTCAAGTCTCAAAACCCTCTCTGAATCTAAGGATTTCCTCTCAAGCTTCAAGTCTTCATATCTAATCTTAATCAAGTTCATCTCCAAAGCTAAGGTGTGTGAGTTTCTTTCATGGGTTGCCTTTATCCATGATTCCCAAGCTCCTTTACTCAAAAATTACATGATTTAAAGTTGATTTTTTCATGGGTCTTATTCATTATGAAATTCACTGCACACTATTTTGGGTTTGTGAAATTGTAACTGTTTTACTATGTTCAGAGCTATGAATTTAAGGTCTATGGTGAGAATTGATGAAGCACCTTGATGTATATTATTTAAGGGTGTTACCAAGTACCTATTGATGGCTTTACACTGATTTTTCTAGCATGATTTCACTCTAGAATTGTTTGGTTTTATACTAGTATTACACACCCTCTAAGTATTTGGTCAAATGTTCTGTTATGGATTCTTGAGGAATTGCAGGTCCAATGTATGTCTTATAAGTAGAATGACTATATGATTATGAAATGATGATGGAATGATGATGGAATGATGATGAAAAGGAATGTATGTGTATGATAATGAAAGGAGTGTCTATATATATAAATATAAATATATATATATATATATATATATATATATATATATATTAGGTAACCTTGTTAGGGGTTGGTACCCATCAACCTTGATGGGGGTTTTGCACTCTGTCAACCTTGATGGGGGTTTGTACTCCATCAATCTCGGTGGGGGGTTTATACTTCATTATTCTCATAAAGGGGTTTGTACCTCATGCACCTATCAAAGGGGGTGGTAGGCCTTGGCTTGCACTATAATGGTCACTCCTTACACTCATATTATAATCTATATAAGCATGGTTTTGCTTAAAGCATCATTGATACATGCCATATTGTTAGTATAGTATTCATTGCTTGTGATTATGCATTTTTACTATGCTTCCCATCTCTTGTGGCATTGCATCCTACATACTTAATACATTCAAATATACTAACACATACTCTATGCCAACATGATGTCACCATGTAGGAACCATTGTACCGCTTGATCACTCTCCTCAACATGGCTAGTACGACTTCTATCAAGCTTGTTGGTGAGTTCTCCATTCCCGGGATGTTACATATGATCTATTGCTATGTATTAAGACATTCTCTCTTGACTTATGTATTATTGACTATGAAGGTGAACCTAATTGCTTTGTCTTGGACCCCGCTATTATCTGTGTAGTAGAGGTGTTGTTGGACATGTTATGTATCTATGCTATGAACTTTACTCTATTGACCCTTGGTGTTTTTGATATGGAAGTTTATCCTTAGTCCCAATTTTCCCCTTGTTTACATTTATCTCTTATTGTCATTCTAATTCCTTCCGCAACCAAGGATGTGTAATGATATGCTATGAGGCTTCTTTGGGGTTCCTTCAAGTTCCCCATTCGCTGGTCACGTCTAGGCCCTAGGCTTAGGTCATGACAGTACTCGTATCTGTTCACCAAGTGTTCGATGAAATGTCAAGTCAAGAATTTCCATGTTATTTACATATTTTACAAGTCAAGTGACTTCATGATGAATATGACCTATCAAGTATGTTATGAATTCAAGAAATTATCTATGATTATGCAAGTATGAAGTTAAGCCCTATTTTTAAGATTTACATATTGTGAGTCATTCATGTTAAAACAAGAGTTCATGTATGATTATGATTATGATCTATTCTCATGTTTCAAGTTAGGCTTATAAATAGAGGTCAAGTATGCTTAACAGCTACTCATGTTATTGTTCCATGTTTATTATAATTTATTAAAGTAATGATTATTTCAAGTATTCTGTGGGATTAGAGTTAGCACCGATGGATTAGATATCTGCGTGGACTATCTTCATGGGTCCATACTCCTTTTCTTAAACTATGTGCCAACATAGGATTATGTTATATGCTTGCTATACTAGTGGATATATTTAGTGTGTTTTATCATGAAATCCACCTCAAAATGACATAGGTTCCCATAAAGGAGGGTACCTTCTACAAAATGGGATAGGCTCCCATAAGGTGAAGTATGTTGTAGCTCACTCTGTGTTATTCTTTGTCAGTTGAGGTCTCTTCCCACATATGTATCATGTTCTATGCTAGTTGAATGATTTATAAACATGTTTTACATCAAGCATTGATCATGCATGCCATATAGACATTATACTTAGCTATTGCCTATTACTATGCATTTTGACTATATTGGCTTATGTCTTGTTGCATTGCATCTTACATACTACATTCAAATGTACTAACGCATACTTTATGCCTAATTGATATTACCATATAGGGGCTGGAGCTCCACTTGATCGTCCTCTACGTGGCTAGTGAGATTATTCGAAGATAAGCTTGGTGAGTCCTCATGTTCAGAGACACTATCTACTTTGTCTTGCTATCTCTAGGACTTCATTATGTGGAACATTTGACATTATGAGGGTGAGCTCGGAAAGTGTCTTGGACCCTGCTCCATTCTATGTTTAGAGGTGTTGTTAGAATATTACGATGTATTTATGCCATAAGCTTGATTCTTTCTGCTTTGTTTATATTCATGACTTACCTTACTCCTATTTTCCTATTGTTATTTGCTTTCACGACCAAAGATGTGTGATTGATATTCTAAGAGGCTTGTTTGGGGTTCCTTTGGGTTTTCCATTAGCCATGTCATGTCTTGGCCCTAGGTTTGGGTTGTGACAAACTTGGTATAGTGCACTAGGTTCTTAATGGTCCTCGAAATCGAACACACTGTGTCGATTAGAGTCTTATTCATGGTTGTGAAGTGTACCACAACTATGATTGGGAGGCTATGATGCATTTTAGGAAATATTTCAGTTCTTCATGGTCTATATCGTGCTTTAGATGTAAGTGTGAGGCTTTTCCCCTAAAATGTTATTGCTATTCTAGATCATGCTGATTCCAAGTTGAAGAAGAGCCTACACACCCGAGGAGCAACCACCTCCTCCCACTCCTCAAGCTCCTCAAGAAGGAGGGGTACGCCAAGAAGAATTCTGAGATGCTATTGCAATGTTGGGTCATGAAATGACTGAAATGACCCCATAAAGTACCCAAAAATGTGCCTTGGAAGTGCCTGGAATCGTAATTTCCTTATATCTCAAAATCTGTGTGTGATATCAAAAACCCTTCATATTCTTATTCAAAGGGCAAAATTGAGTGGGAAATGGGTCTTTGATTTTAGAGCAAACCAATGACAATTTCAAATTCCCAAAAATTCTTTATCTAGTGTTGATCCACACCCCTAGCGCAATGCATTTGGGGCGCGGACTACTGTTATTTTTGCCTAATTTTGTTGATTCGGTCCAAGGCTTTTGGGTCATGGGCCTATGTCTTCCCATGCATGAACATACCTATACTTAGTAATATTTCACCTTCATATCATCAAAGACATTCCCCAATACCCTCTCAAACCCTTAGACTAATATTTCTCTCAAAATTCAAGTTTCCAAATCTCTTCAGGATCTTTAGGAAATTATGCGAGCTTCAAGTTTTCATTCAAATCTTTATAAAGAAACTCTCATAAGCTAAGGTATGTGGATTTCATTCATGGGTTCCTTTTACCCATGAAGCCCAACCTTCTTTTTTGCCTAAATTGCATGATTTCAAATCAATTTACTCATAGGTTTTACTTATTATGAATTAAACTATGAACTATGTTGGGGTTTTATGAGATTGTGACTGTTTTGAGCATGTTTTGAGCTATGAATCTAAGATCCATTGTGGGATTTGATGAAGGGTTTTGATGTATATTGCTTGAGGGTGTTACCAAGTATTAATGAATGGTTTTATATTGGATTTTCTTGCATAATATTATCCTTAAATTGCATGGTCTTACACTAGTACTACACACCCACCAAGTGTTTGATAAAATGGTCGATTATATTTCTTGAGAAATTGAAGGTCCAATGCATGTCTTATAAGTTTAATGACTTTATGATGATGAAAGAAATTATGTATATTATATTCTCCTATATGATGTTAGGAATTGAGCATGCCCCAATTGGAGAGTTGTGAGCTCGGTTAACCATGTCGAGGGGTTTGTACCTTGATAACCGAGTTGAGGGGTCGTTACCTCAATCACCATGGGTGGTAGGATAAGACCGTCCACCAATAAATTGAGGGGTTGGTACCTCAATCACCGCCGGTGGTACGGTGAGACGTTCCACCAACCAATTGAGGGATTGGTACCTCAATCACCCTAGGTGGTAGAGTGAGATAATCCACCAACCAATTAAGGGGTTGGTACCTTAATAAACTATGAATTCTATAATGATGGTCTCTTTTGGCACATGTATTAGGTTATATGCAAGTATGTTTACTTCAAGCATCCTCCATGCATGTCATATTATTATATGCTACTCATTTCCTATGCTTATGCATTTCAATTATGTTGCTTATCTCTTATTGCATTGCATCCTACATACTTAGTACATTCAAATGTACTAACGCATACTCTATGCCTACATGATGTCACATGTAGGAATCGGAGCCCCACTTGGGCATCTTTCTCGACGTGGTTATTATAATTTCTCTCAAGCTGGTTGGTGAGTCCTTCATTCTGAGGACAATGTTTATGATCTCATGATATGGATTAAGAATATCTTTCCTATATAAGCCCGGTTACTTATCTTGGCCCCTGCTCTAATCTATGTTTTAGAGGTGTTTTTCGACGTGGTTATGAAAGTTTCCCTTTAGTCCCTTTGACCTTATTTCTAATATAATTATATTGTTTAATGATATGTTAAGAGGCTTGTTTGGGGTCCCTTCGGGTTCCCCATTCACTATGTCATGTTTAGGCCCTTGGCTTGGGACATGAGAAACTTGGTATTAGCACACTAGGTTATTAATGGTCCTCGGTATCTAATACACCGCATCGATTAGAGTCCTATTCATGGTCATGTTGTGCACCATAATTATGAGTAAGAGACTGTGAGATGTTTTAGAAAATGTTTCCCTTCTTCTTAATGTATGTTATGCTATAGATGTTAAGTTAGTTTTCCCTCTAACGAATGTTCTTTGTCATTTTTGATCATACCTAAGACAAGAGGAAAGAGAGCCTGCACTCTTGAGGAATAACCAACTCATGGTGAGTTTCAGGATGGTCTCACTTTGCTAGCTCAAGGTATGGCCAACAAAGTCAATCAAGGGGCCCAAGCCTCTCATGCTCCTACATCGGGATCTAGGGTAAGAGACTTCATAAGGATGAACCCACTAGAATTATTTAGGTCTAAGGTAGATGAGGACCCCCAAGAGTTCATTGATGAGGTATACAAGGTATTGTCTATCATGAGTGTTAGATTGAAAGAGAAAACAGAGTTGGCAGCCTACAAACTCAAACGGGTAGCCCAAATATGGTTTAATCAATGGAAGAAGGAGAAGTTAATAAATAATTAGTGCTTTGGGAGGAGTTCAAGACGGCTTTTCTTAATCAGTTCTTCCCTCTTGAGCTTTGTGAGGCTAAGATGGTAGAGTTTATGAATTTGAAACAAGGGCTTATGAGTGTGAGGGAGTATGCCCTCAAGTTCAAACAACACCTAAATATGCTTCCCACTTGGTTGCCAACCTAAAGTCTAGAATGAACATGTTCTTAGTGGGTGTATCCGATTTGGTGAGTAAGGAATGTCGGTTCGCTATGTTGATTAACAAATGGAGGGGGAAAAGTTGAGAAAAAGGAGGAATAATGAGGCCAAGAGGGCCCGTTTTGAGGGAAAGTTCCAAAGTCAAAAGTGTGGTCAGCTCCACTAAGGCCAAGAGTCTTCTCATGCTTCTAATAGGGGATTTGCCAATGACTTCCCAAGGGCCCAAAGTATTGGTGGTGCGGTTACTAATAACGTGTGTTCAACATGTGGTAGGGGTCATAGGCACCCATTATTGAAAGACATTAATGCATGTTATGTATCTGGGGAAGTGGCAAAAAGAGTGATTGTCCTCGTAACCGCAACAAGGGTAAGGAGGTTCGTCCATAAGGTGAAAATATGGTTCCTTTGGGGAGAGGTGGTCAACAAAGTGTTGCCCCAAGAAACAATTGGTTCTATGCACTCAAGAGTAGCAAGGGGTTGAGAAAGTTCTTGATGTCGTCATCGGTATGTTAAAAGTCTTTGCTTTTAATGTGTACGCATTGATTGGTCGGGGTGCCAATCTTTTTCTTGTTACCCCTTTTGTTGCAAAAATGTTCCATGTTGAGCCCGAATTATTGCATGAGTCTTATGAGGTGTCTACTCCTATTGGTGCATCTATTGTTGCTAGAAAGGTTTATAGAAATTATCTTGTTTGCATTTTTCATACGATATTGCCTTATAATCTTGTTGAGTTGGAAATGATGGATTTTGATATCATACTTCAGATGGGTTAGTTGCATGTATACTATACCTATATTGATTGTAGAACTAGTAGGATCAAATTCTAATTCCCAAATGAACCTGTCCTTGAGTGGGAGAGTCATGATGTGATGGTCAAGGGTAGGTTCATCTCTTGCATTAAAGCCCATAAGGTGATCTCTAAGGGGTATCTCTATCATCTTGTGTGGGTAAGGGATGTGGAGTCCAAGGTCCTTCCTATAAAGTCGGTTTTGATTGTAAATGTGTTCCTTGATGTCTTTTTAAATGACCTTCCCGATGTTTCTCCTAAAAGGGATATAGATTTTGTATAGACCTACTTCTCGATAGTCAACCTTTTTCTATTCCCCTTTACCGTATGGTCCCAATGGAGTTAAAGGAGTTAAAGGAGCAATTAGGGGATTTATTGGAGAAGGGTTTCATTAGGCCTATCCAATCATCTTGGGGTGCACCAGTATTGTTTTTGAAGAAGAAGGATGGGTCTCTTAGAATGTGTATTAACTACCGGCAACTCAATAGAGTCACCATAAAGAATAAGTGTCCTCTTCCAAGGATTGATGATTTTTTTGACCAATTGCAAGGGGCTAGTCACTTCTTTAAGATTGATCTTCGATCCGGGTATCATCAAGTGAAGGTGAGGGAGTGATATTCCCAAGACGACCTTTTACACTAGGTATGGGTATTATGAGTTTGTTGTGATGTCCATTGGGTTGACCAATGTAGCAGCCATCATCATGGATCTTATGAATAAGGTCTTTAAACCCTACCTTGATTTGTTTTTTGTGGTCTTCATCGATGATATTTTGATTTATTCTCATAGTGAGGAGGAGCATAAGAGTCATTTGAGGGTAGTGCTACAAATATTGAGGGAAGAGAAGATGTCTGCTAAGTATAAGAAGTGTGAATTTTGGTATCAAGAGGTTGCCTTCCTAGATCATGTAGGTGGGGATGGTATAAGGTGGATCCTAAAAAGACGAATGTGATTAGGAATTGACCTAAACCGTTGACCCTATCAGATTTCAGGAGTTTCTTGGGCTTAGCATGTTATTGTTAGAGATTTGTGAATGAGTTCTCTTCTATTGCAACTCGTATGACCAAATTGACTCAAAAGAAGGCCAAATTTGTGTGGACCAATGAGTGTGAAAAGATTTTCAAAGCATTGAAATATAAGTTGTGTCTGCTCCTCTATTGTCATTACCGGAAGGTCTAGAAGGGTTTATTGTGTATTGTGATGCTCTGAGGGTTTGTTTTGGTTATGTGTTAATGTAAAATGGTAAGGTGATAGCCTATGCTTCTAAACAACTTAAAGTTCATGAAAACAATAATCGTACTCATGATCTTGAATTAGCCGTCATGGTCTTTGCTTTGAAAATTTAGTGTCACTATTTATATTTGGTGCATGTTGATGTGTTCACCTATCATAAGATCCTCCAATATGTCTTCACTCAAACAAACCTCAACTTGAGACAAAGAAGCTTGCTAGAACTTCTTAAGGACTATGATATGATGTGCATTATCATCCCGGTAAGGCTAATGTTATGGCCGATGCTTTGAGTAGGGTATCCATGGGTAGCCTAGCATATGTTGATGATGGTGGCAAAGGGGTGGCTAAGGAGGTCCATGAGTTGGCTAGATTGGGAGTTAGGTTGGAAGAGGGAGATAATGGAGGTGTTGTGGTAGTTGATGGGTCCAAATCTTCATTAGTTAAGGAGGTGAAAGGTAAGCAAGATCTTGACTTTGCTTTGTTAGAATTGAAGACTTTAGTAAAGGGTGGTAAAGTAGAGGTTTTCTCCTAAGGGAGAGATGGTATCCTTAGGTACCAAGGTAGGTTATGTGTGCCTTGTGTTGATGGCTTGAGACAAATAATTCTTGATGAGGTTCATGGTTGTTCCTATTCTATTCACCCCAGTTCTACTAAGATGTATAGAGATTTGAGAGAGGTGTATTGGTAAGGAGGTATGAAGAGGGACATTGCCAAATTTGTTTTCGATTGTCATAGTTGCCAATAAGTCAAAGCCAAGCACTAAAGATCAGGTGGCCTAGCACAAGACATAAAGATTCCTACTTGGAAGTGGGAAGAGATTAATATGAATTTTGTGGTTGGAAGTCGAACATCAAAGGCCAGGTGGCTTAACGTAAGATAGAGAGATTCCTACTTGGAAATGGGAGGAGATTAATATTGATTTTTTGGTTAAGTTGCCCAAGACTAGAAAGAGTTTTGATTCCATTTGGGTGGTGGTTGATAAGATGATGAAATTGGCTCACTTTTTACTGGGTAAGACCACATATGGGGATGAAGATTATGCTAGATTGTACATTCATGACTTGGTGAGGTTGCATGGGGTTCCTTTATCCTTGGGATCATGGTACTCAATTTACTTCACATTTGTAGAGGTCCTTTCAAAGGTGTGTTGGTACAAGAGATAAACTTACTATGGCCTTTAACCCTTAAAGGAATGGTCGAGCCAAAAGAACAATCCAAACTCTTGAGGATATGCTTAGAGATTGTGTATTAGAGTTGAGGGGTAGTAGGGATGATCATCTTCCATTGATTGAGTTTGCTTGTAATAATAGCTATCATTCTAGCATCGTTATGGTCCCTTTTGAGGCTCTTTATGGTAGATATTATACATCACCGGTTAGGTGGTTTGAGGTTAGAGAGGTGGCTTTGTTTGGACCATATCTGGTTATGAAGGCTCTTGCGAAGGTTAAGATAATTAGAAAAAGGTTGACGATAGCCAAAAGTCGCAAAAAGACCTATGCCAATGTGAGAACAAGGGATCTTAAATTCAAAGTAAATATCACCTATGAATCGTATGGTTCATTTTTGTAAGAAGGGAAAGTTGAGTCCAAGATATGTGGGTCCTTATAGGGTAATGAAGAGGATTGGCAAGGTAGCTTATGAGCTGGAATTGCCTAGTGAGACAGAGTTGGTTCGTACGATCTTTCATGTATCCATGTTGAGGAAATATGTGAGAAACCCTAATACTATCATGCCTCTTTATGTTGTGGGTGTTAGTGAAGACAAATTGACTTATAAAGAAGTTCCGAGACCCTAATGCTATTATGCCTCTTGATGTTGTCGATGTTGTTGAAGATAATTTGACCTATGAAGAGGTTCTGGTTTATATTTTTGATAGAAAAGTGAAGAGGTTAAGGAACAAGGATGTGGCTTTTGGTAAGGTCCTTTGGAGGAATCAACAAGTCGAAAGTGTTACATGGGAGGCTGAAGCGGACATACAAAAGTAATATCCTTATCTCTTCTATTCTACTCAAACCTAAGGTACTAATTCTAGGTCCTTTATATGGTCTCAAGTCTTAAGTTCAGCTCTCATATCATTGTATGCTTTCACGTTTCAATTGACAAGTTCACGATGATTTAACACTTCTTTTGAGATTTTTGAAATAATGTTTAAGTGCATTGTTGCATCCTTATGTGGGCTGAAAATGTCATGTTTATGTCTATCATATACTTTTCTTTGACATTGGGGGATGAATATGTTCAAGGGGGAGATATTGAAATTACCCCAAAAAGTTCCCGAAAATGTACCTCAAAAGTGCCCCGAATCGTAATTTTCTTATATCTCGAAATCCATGTATGATATCGAAAATATGACTTCATATTCTTTTTTAGGGGAAAATTTGAGTGGGAAATAAGTCTTACCCCAATTTTAGAGCAAACGAATCATAATTTCAAATTTGCAAAAAT
The DNA here is from genome assembly GCA_000787875.1 of Solanum virginianum. NCBI lineage: Eukaryota > Viridiplantae > Streptophyta > Magnoliopsida > Solanales > Solanaceae > Solanum > Solanum virginianum. Next base: position 13,735 of record DF361934.1, read on the forward strand.
TCTTTATCTAGTGTTGATCAGCCCCCTTGGTGCGACGCGGCTGGTGCGTGAACCAGTGTTATTTTAGCCCAAATTTGGTTGAGTTGGTCCAAGGCCTTTAGGTCTTCGGCCTAAGCCTTCTCATGCGTGAATATACTTATACTTAGTCATATTTCACTTTCATATCATCCAAGACATTCCCTAATTCTCTCTCAATCCTTTAGACTAATATTTCTCTCAAAATTCAAGTGTCTAAATCTCTTCCTGATCTTCAGGAATTCATCCAAGCTTCAAGTCTCCATTCAAATCTTCATCAAGAAAATCTCCAAAGCTAAGGTATGTGGGTTTCATTCATGGGTTCCTTTCACCCATGATTCCCAAGCATCCTTTTTACCCAAATTGCATGATTCAAGTCGATTTACTTACGGGTTTTACTTAATATGAATTAGACTATGAACTATGTTAGGGTTTTATTAAATTGTGACTGTTTTAACAAGTTTTGAGCTATGAATCTATGATCTATTGTGGGATTTGATAAAAGGGTTTTGATGTATATTGTTTGAGGGTGTTACCAAGTATTGATGTATGGTTTTCTATCGATTCAAGCAAGTCCGACTAGTTTAGGCGCCGCCTTCCAGACTTCTAAAAGCGGGTGGTTTTAAGTCCAGAGCCCTATTCTGGTTACAGAGTGTCGATATTAATGGTGACTCATTATTTCGATGAATCATTTCTTCGGACAGAATTGACCATGCTCCACTTGAGGGGCTGTGAGCCCAGGTAACCATGTCGAGGGATTTGTACCTTGATAACCATGTTGAGGGATTTATACCTTGATAACCATGTCGAGGGATTTGTTCCTTGATAACTGGGTTAAGGGGTGGGTACCTCAATCTCCATAGGTGGTAAGGTGAGATGCTCCACTAACCAATTGAGGGGTTGGTACCTCAATCACCATGGGTGGTAGAGTGAGACAATCCACCAACCAATTGAGTGGTTGGTACCTCAGTAGACTATGAATTCAGTAATAATGGTCTCTTCTGGCACATGTATTATGTTCTATGCAAGCATGTTTTACTTGAAGCATCTTTCATGCATGCCATATTGTTATATGATACTAAGTGCCTATGCTTATGCATTTCAATTATGTTGCTTATCTCTTGTTGCATTGCATCCTACATACTTAGTACATTCAAACATATTAAAGCATACTCTATGCCTACTCTCCTCTTCCACGTGGCTAGTATGATTTGTCCCAAGCTTGTTGGTGAGTCCTCCGTTCTGGGGATAAGGTATTATTAGATATATATTGTATTGAGACTTAACTCTCTTATTTCGATGTTCGTGTTATGAAAATTTCCCTTTAGTCCCTTTGTCCTTATTTCTAATCTAATTATGTTATTTAATTGCTCTCTTGACAAATGTTGTGTAATGATATGTTAAGAGGCTTGTTTAGGGTTCTTTTGTGTTCCCTATTCGCCGTGTCACGTCTACGCCATAGGTTGGGTCAAGACAATGACAAACAAAATTAACCAAGGGGCCCAAGCCCCTCATGCTCCTACTCCGACCTCAAGGTTGATGAATTTTACTAGGATGAGTCCACTAGTATTCTATAGGTCAAAGGTGGATGAGGATTCCCAAGAATTCATTGATGAGATGTATAAGGTATTATCCATTATAGGGGTTCATCAGAGGAAAAACCGGAGCTTACATTTTGTTCACTCAATGGAAGATAGAGAAGGGGAATGATGATGTTATCTCTTAGGAAGAGTTCAATGCCGCATTTCTCTATTGGTTATTTCCTACTGAGCTAAGGGAGGCAAAGATGATGGAATTTATGAATCTTAAATAAGGGTCCATGAGTGTGAGGGAGTATGGCCTCAAGTTCAAACAACTCTCCAAGTATGTTCCATAATTCGTTGCCGAGCCTAGGTCAAGTATGAACAAATTTGTGTCGGGTGTATCCGACTTGGTTAATGAGGAGTGTCATACTGCCATGCTAGTAAGGGACATGCAGTTTTCTTGGCTATTGACATATGCCGAGAAACTAGAGGTGGAGAAGCTTAGAAAGAGAAAGATTGGTGAGTCCAAGAAGGCTCGATTTCAAGGTGGGTTCGAAAGTTCTAAGGGTGGCCGATTTTCGCAAGTCCACAGGTTCCAAGGCCAAGGGTCATCCAATGCTTCCAACAAGAGGGTTGCCAATAATATGGTGCCTAATCAATGATCCTAAGGTGGTAATGGAGGAAAGGTAAAGCCTAGATTTCCAAGGTGTGAAAAGAATCATAGTTGTCCATGTTTGAGAAATTCAAATGCTTGCTTTGGTTGTGGTGAAGTTGGCCACAAGGTTATTGATTGTCCTCATGCTCAACCAAAAGGTAGAGATGGCTATCCTCAAACCCAAGATGCTAATAGAGGCCAAAGAGGAAGGGGAGGTCATCAAGGAGGTGCTCTAAGGCAAAATAGATTCTATGCTTTGTGATGTGCTGTCAAAATACAGCATATTTGATAAAATAAGGGATTTTTCAAGTTCTTAATATTGCTTTTCATGTTTTTTATGTGTTTTATGTTTGTTTTTGAAGAAAATACAAGTTGTATTAATCTTTTGGAAAAGTAGCATTTTTGATTAAATTTGAGTACCTACGAAAATCACTATGAGTTGTAACCCAAGCTACATGAAACGAACCCAAAAAGTGCCCAAAAATGTGCCTTAGAAGTGCCTGGAATCGTAATTTCTATATATCTAAAAATCAATTCTTTATTTCAAAAATCTAACTTCATATTCTTGTTCAGGGGGTCAAATTTTAGTGGAGAAGGGTCTAACCCCGATTTAAGAGTGAAAAATTAGCAATTATGAAATTTAAAGAATGCACTTTCCAGTGGCAAAACAAAAAGTGGCCTGTTATTTTTAACTCGGTCCAAGACTTCTAAGTCTTGGGACTAAGTGTTTCCATTTACTAAAATACCTATACTTAGCCACATTTTTCACTCCTAAACATTCCCCAATACTCACTCAAATACTTAGCCATATTTTTCATGCCTAAATTCAAGTCTTAAAACCTCTTCCGGATCTAAGGATTTCCTTCAAGCTTCAAGCCTCCATTTTCAATCTTCACCAAGAGTTTCTCCAATGATAATGTATGTGGGTTTCATTCATGGGTTCCTTTCACCCACGATTCCCCAGATTCTTTTCCCTACAAATTGCATGATTTAAAGGTGATTTATTCATGGGTCTTGATTATTATGAAAATCAATGCACACTATGTTTTAGCATATGAAATTGTGACTATTTTAGCATGTTTTGAGCTATGAATCTAATATAGCTTGAGGGTTTTGATGTTTAATGCTTGAGAGTGTTACCAAGTATATATTTAATCTTTTACATTGAATTTACTAGCATGATTTAACTCTTGAATTGCATGATTTTAAACTACCACTACACACCCTTTAAGTGTTTAAAAAAATATCTGGATGTGGTTTCTTGAGGAATTGAAGGTCCATAGCATGAGATATGGTATGAATGACTATATGATGATTAAAAGATCTTGTGTATATGATACATTCTATATAAAGCATTGCATTAGACCATCCTCGATCT
>DF361934.1:17372-40360 GCA_000787875.1 Solanum virginianum
ATCCTCGATCTGAAGGGACTAAGAGCCCAGATAACCTTGTTCGGGGGCTTACTACCTTGATAGCCAATCAAGGGTGTTTGTACTTATCAACCATGTGAGGGGTTTGCACTTCGCCATTAGGGTAATTAGGTGAGATTATCACAAACCATATGAGGTTTTGTACCACACCACCTGGGTGATGGGGTGAGATCATCATCAACCTACCAAGGGGTTTGTACTTTGGAAATCTTGGTTGGCCTCTTCTACACCTATGATATCCTATATGAGCACAAGTTACTTAAGTATGTTTTACTTGAGCATTGGACATCTGTGCCACATTGTTATATTATACCTATTGCCTATTGTTATGCATTTTGATTATGATACCCATCTCTTATTGCATTGCATCCTATACATTTAGTACATTCAAATGTACTAACGCATACTCTTACCTACATGATATAACTATGTAGGAACCAGAGCCCAAATTGATAATCATCCTCCTCAAAATGGATAGTTCGGTACTACTCAAGCTAGTTAGTGAGTCCTCTATTTTGAGGACGTTTATCTATGTTTCTTTTATTATGTATTGAGACACTTTTCTTTATGTTCTATTTTGACTATGAGGGTGAGCCCGATTGCTTTGTCTTGGTCCCCGCTATTATCTAACTAGTAGAAGTATTTGTTGGACATGCTATGTATCTATGAAATGAGCTTTAACTCTTTTTCTCTTGATTATGATGTTATGCAAGCTTTCCTTTAGCCCTTTGCCCCTATTCTTACTCCTTATGTCCTTTATATGCTTCTGCAACTGATGATGTGTAATGACAAGTTAAGAGGGTTGTTTGGGGTTCCTTCAGGTTCCCCATTCGCCATGCCACGTCTATGCGCTAGGCTTGGGTCATGACACTACAAGTTGTAGGGGACGACCTTAGTGATTAACAGCTTCCAAAAATTAAAATTAAAGAAATTGAAGTCAGCCATATGAGCCCAGGGTACGGGTCGTAGTCCTCATTATGACGCATAGAAGAGGGTATCGTAGTGATTAACAGTGTTGAATTATTTTGACTAAGAAATGTAAGGATGAACTACGAGTCGTAGACTAGACGACGACTTACATATAAATCGTGGCAGTTAAATCCAAAATGCAAAGTGCTGACTATGAAAGCCTGATTACGACTCGTAGGTCACCCTATAAGTCATACCTATGAATCATAACTGATGCTAACCAACTTTTCTTATTTATTATTAGGTCCTTTTTGTAAATAGTATAAATTAGGGTTTTAAAAGACATGATCATTTTTACTATTTAGATCAGTTTGTAGATAATATTGAGAGAACAATGTAGAGAGCTTTTTCTAGAGTTTGGTGTAGATAATTAGGGTTTTACTTTGAAGACCCAATTTGGGGATTTGAAATCACTTATAATTCAACTCTATTATTCAAGCTTGTGATTTCAACATCAAGGTGGTTTTTCTTTTACATTTTCTTTGGGTAGCTTCTCAACAATGTTTATTCTATTTATTGTTTGTCATCTTGCCCTAGCTATGAGTAGCTAAACTCCCACCACCTGGGGTTGTGGAAACAATGAGTAGCTAACTTCAAATAAGCTAGATTATTTGCATCTTCTTGATTGGGTATTTGCATGTATTGTCCATTTTCCTTCGAAATGCTTTTTATTTGGTGGTGGCCAACACCAAACCCCTCCTAGTGCTATGATGCCTACATGGTAGTGATGAATAGGAAAAGGAAATAGGTAATTAGATGTGGTTGATGTGTTCTTATCTAATCAACAAAACCCAACCAAAGAATGGTTGACTAGACAATGGGTAACAGTTAGTTGGCACACCATGGTTGTTGACCAAGTGCCATGGAGAAATCTGACCTTCACCTTTACAAGGGGGCTTGAAGAACCTAAGTTGCCATCCTGCATGCAATGTCTCAATTAGGGTTATATTATCTGGGGTATTTAAGTTAGTGAATCATGGGGAAATAATTCCCAAGTTGCTCCTCAAATTAATTATCTCTTCCTGATTATTAGTAATGTTTTTTTGTATTTATTTCATTCTAATTTACAACCACCCCATTTCTGAGAATATAGTCAATTAAAACTTGAAATTACTGTTGGTGTGTCAATTTGGTCAAACCTTGTATTCCTTCTGGATTCGACCCTAGCTTCTGGTAAGGTTTATACTTGATAGCAACTATTTTACTGTTGGAGCATGAATATCAAACTTTAAGGTGTCATTACCGGGCAATGGAGGGCATGCAGGAGATCTATGAAAAGGGACAAAAGCTAAAGGGATAGGGGAAGCATGTCAGTCAGTTTCATGAGGAGTCCCAGTTGGATGACTCAGGGTTGAGTAGAGTTCCTATTTTAAAGGCGGAGATTGATCAACACAAGCTTTGGTGGTTATCAGAGTGGCTGCACAATTGTGCCCCACTTATGGTCAGAGAGTTCTATGCCGTATATGTCACCACCATCCTCCGAGATCTTCCCAAGGGGATAAAGGCGATGGATCCGCCTAGTTTGCACAGGGTTTGGTTTGAGGTCGGGGGCTAGATATCTCCAAAAAAACTATCTGCCAGGTTTAGTTTGGGCCTAACTATAGGGTTCCACAACACACAACCAAGTATGACATCAAGATATATAAGATAAGGCATGCTATGGTCGGGAAGAATATTGATGTAAGGACTGACCTCCTCAGATGGGTGGTGAGCCAGATAGTAGAGAAGGATGCCGAGGTTACATTTGTCACAAACCATGCCAAGCCTATGGTGAAGTCCCACCTCTCCTTTCTAGCTAAATTCTTGTGGGTCATTTCTAACATGCATCAGGCCTACATTCACGGATAATGTTATCACTCTGGAGCAGGCCGTGTTACTAATGAGTATCTTAGTTGGCTGTGAGATTGACTGGAAGTGTGTCATGGTTGAGCAGATTCACGAGTCCACACTTCACATAAATACCTTATTGTCATTCCCTATCTTGATACGTAGAGTATTCATTGAGGTCAAAGTGTGAGTCTTTCTTCATATAGTCCCCACGTCGAGGCCCTTCAAACTATGGATCCCATCCTAATCAAGGCTGCTGAGAAACTGGTGGCCCTCCAGAGAGCAGTTCCTCCTCCCATGGCTGAGACATTTCCTCTTGAGCTAGCTACTGATAAATCAACTCCAGTTCCTACCACCTTCACTCCATGAACAAAAAAACAGCCCTCAACAGTTGACGTAAAGGCAATGCTCTCCAAAGCTACACCTACTCTAGAGCCTTCTGCTCCTCAGGTTACTTCTATAGAATTAACTATTATCTCAACTTTTGCATTTCAGGGTTTAGTTCACAAGATGACTAGGACAGAGGCCCAACTAGGCAAGTTGATGGACCAAATCAAACCTTGAGTTTGTCAAAACGTGCAGGTCTCAAAGAAGAGGGCCAAGGCTTTCACCCTATCTGAGTTGGACCAGAGAGTTGGTGCAGTGGATGGCAGGGTCGACACTTTCGAGCCTAGGGTCCAAAAGAGGCTTGAGGGAGCCCATCCTGCAGATTCAGCTGCTATACAATAGGAGCTGGCCAAGTTCAAGGCCGACTTGATGACATCATTAGAAGCCCTAATAGCAGCCCCAAAGGAAGCACCTATGGGTGAGGACTTGATTGATCTATTCAAAGATAGCCCACGTGCTCCTTGGAAGAGGACTCTTATGGGTGATGATATAGAGGTGGCCTAGAAGAGATAGAGGACTGTTGAGGAGGAGGCAGAGCTAGAGGTGTAGATTACTGATCTGGTGATGAGATAGTCTATACTGATGGAGAAGTAGAGGCAGGCTTGGGAGCAGCAGAGATTACATGAAGTTGGTAACTTGAGTTCAATTGCAGCCCAGACCACCCAGGAGGCAAGAGAGCCCAGGACTAAACTGATGTTGGTGCCTGAGCACCATGTGTTTGCTACTTTTGACCCCCATGCTTACTACTTTTAGACATTTATTTCTCACTACTATTTCTTGATACTCTATTTTTTTGTTATTTTTGGATAATTTTGTTTTTATAATCTAGATGATATGTTTTTGATTGGTTTTATTATATATATCTACTTTGTGGATGAAGTATCACTTTTTGTAGGGTATGGAAAGTTATGGACTAGGGTGAAGTCTTAGTAGCCTTTAGTCCATAAAAATCCTATGTTTGATATCCCAAGGTTTTATTGCCATGTTTCTTATTACTTGTGGATGATTTTACTTTTACATTGAACTGATATGTTTAGATGTTGTAGATAATATGTAGATGTATGGCAATTATTACTTCTGGCATATATATAATCTTGAATAGTTTCACTGAATGTTTGGAAAAATGGGTACCCACAAAATTTTTGGGATTGATAGTTACTATTGCAACCTTCTATGTGATTGGTTTGACAATATTTGTTCTGATGAAGCGAAGACAAGTTGATGCTTGAAGCATGAGCTGTGAGTCTATGTTGATTATGCATGCCATGCCGTGTGTGTGTGAGTTAATTTTTTCATATTCATGCATGATATACTGATTTAGAGCCTGCTTTGCTACTCTGAGTTAGACTACAGATTTTGTTGATTAGGAAGGGATCTTAAGTTGTTGTTCTTCAAATTAGTCCACTTTTGCCTAAATAACTCAGCAAATGAAAGAGTTTACCCCTTGTTCTAAATGTTTGAGCTTTTATTGTACCATTTCTTTCTTAACACCTAACTAACCTAACCTTGTCTAGTGAACCACTTTGATATTAGCCCCGATCTATCCATTTACATGTAAACCTTGATTGAGGCAAAAAGACTAAGTTGAGGGTGGCTACAAAAGGTGGCTCTGGTTCAGAAAATGGATATTGTGTACTTCACCTTAGGCTAAAAGCCTAAGTTGAGAGTGGCTAATGTTGTGGTATAGCAGCAAAAATGAGGTGATTAGTTGGAAATGAAAGAAAGAATAGAAAACCATGTGCCGAGTGAAAGAAAATGAAGGAAAGTTGCCCTAGAATGAAAAGAATAGTAAAATGCATTCAAATATGAAGCAAAAGTTGAAAAATGACAAGAAAGTACCCAAAAAAGCTTGAAAATAAAGAATAGGGGAGGACAAAGTGAAAATGGTTGAGTTATTAAGGTGAAAGTGTTGAAAATGGTGGTTCAAGGATGGTATTTTGTCACTAATTGCCCAAAAATACCTTACCAAAGACCTATGAGTATACGTTACAAGCCTATAAAGTTCTAAAGTGATCCTGATGTAACTAGTCAACGATTCAAAATTTGCATATATGGGCAAGACTATGGTATTAGTTATTATGCATGAATCGCATTTGCAAGAGTGAGTACGCTTGGACAGTCCCTAAATCTTCTTTGGTTGCTTATTGAGTGAAATAGAGGGACTTCTTTTCTATAAGGGCAGTTGCACTGCACGGTTAACATATAACTTATACAGTGATTGTGAATTGTTGATACTCCTTAGCTTGTTATAGTTGGATTATCAAATACATCATTGTGCCTTGGTTTTCTTGGTAGCCATACAATCAAGTTTTGAATATGCTAATTTGGGTACCTGAGCTGAAATTGAGAGAAGTATATGCCATTAGAATGATTGCCATGTATTACTTATTGTCTATGTAGATCAAGTCATCGGTTGAGGACAAGTAACAGTTCTATGTTAAGGGTGTTGATGTGCTGTCAAAATACAACACATTTGATGCCTAAAACAATGAATTTTGCAAGTTCTTAATGCGACTTTTTATGGTTTTTTTGTGTTTTTTTTTTGCAAAAAATATAGGTTGGCTTAATCTTTGGGAAAAGTAGCAGATTTTAACTAAATTTGAGGACTTATGAACCCACTACGAGTTATAGCCTAAGCTACGAGTCGTACGAGACAATTGTAGTGATTCAAAATCATAGAAATTAAAGTTAGCCATATAAGCCAAAGGTACGAGTTATAATCCTCACAACGATGCATAGAAGTGGGCGTCATAGTGATTAACAGTGTTGAATTAATTTTGACCAAGAAATGCAAGGTTGAACTATGAGAAGACACTACGACTCATAGACTTGGCCAAAACTCATAGTGTAGATTGTAGCAGTTAAATCCAAAATGCCAAGCATTGACTATGAAAGCCCTATTATGGCTTGTAGGTTACCCAACAAGTCATACTTATGAGCCGTAACTTGATCCCACTAACTTTTCTTATTTATTTTAAGTCTTTTTTGTAAATAGTATAGTTAGGGGTTTAAAAGACATGATCATTTTTATTATTCAGATTAGTTTGTAGAGAATATTAAGAGAATAGCATAGAGAACTTTTTGTAGGTTTTAGTGTAGATACTTAGGGTTTTACTTTGCAGACCCAATTTGGCAATTTGAAATCACTTGTAATTCAACTCTATTATTCAAGCTTGTGATTTCAACATCAACGTGGTTTTTGTTCTTTATTTTCTTTGGCTAATTTCTCAACCATGTTTATTCTATTCATTGTTTGTGATTTCACCCTAGCTATAAGTAACTAAACCCCCACAACCTGGGGTTAGGGGAACCATGAGTAGCTAGAATCTAATAACCCAAATTATTTCAATATCTTTGATTGGGCATTTGCATGTATTGTCCATTTTCCTTTGGAATGATTGTTGTTTGGTTGTGGCCATCACCAAACCCCGCCTAGGTAGTGATGAATAGGAAAAGGAAATGGGTGACAGGATTTGATTGATATGCTTTCATCTAATCAATCAAACCCAACCAAGGAGAGGTTTACTGGGATAATAGGTAAAGGTTAGTTGGCACACCATGGTGGCTGACCAAGCATCATGGTGAAATTTGACCTTCATCTTTATAAGAGGGCAGGAAGAACCTAAGTATCATCCTGTATGCAATGTCTCAATTAGTGTTATGTTATTCGGGGTATTAGAGTAAGTTAATGATGGGGAACACAATTTCCAAGTTGCCCCTCAAATTGATTGTCTCTTCGTGATTATTAGTATAGTTTTTTTTGTATTTATTTCATTCTAGTTTGCAAAACCCCCCGCCACCCATTCTAGAGAATATAGTCAATTGATACTTTAAATGATTATTGGTGAGTAAATTTGGTCAAACCCCATACCCCCTGTGGATTCGATCCTAGCTTCTGGTTAGGTTTATATTGGATAGAGACCACTTTACTGTTGGAGCATGAATATCACTCTTCAAGGGAGACAAGGAGTTGATCACATGCCCGTTGTTGTTATCGGTATATTAAAGGTTTTTGATTTTGATGTGTATGCATTGTTAGACCCAAGGGCCATTCTTTCTTTTATTACTCCTTTTATTGCCACAAACCTTCATGTTAGTCAAAAATTTTTGTTGAAACGATCCCAAAATGTGCCTCGAAAGTGCTTAGAATCGTAATTTTAATATATCTCAAAATCTGTGCGTGATATCAAAAATCTGACTTCGTATTCTTTATCAGAGGGAAACATTGAGTGGGAAATAGGTCTAACCCCATTTTTAGAGCAAACAAATCATAATTTCAATTTCCTAAAAATTGAATTCCAATGAGGTTTTCGCGCCCCTGGCGCAACACGCCAAGGGCGTGCCTAAGTGTAATTTTTTGTGAAGTTGTTTTACTGTGGTCCAATACTTTTAGGTTTTGGGCCCATGTTTTCCCATGCATGAAAATATCTATACTTACTCATAGTTCACCTGCATATCATTCAAGACATTCCCCAATACTCTCTCAAACCCTTAGACTAATATTTCTCTATAAATTCAAGTGTCCAAATCTCTTCTGGATCCTAAAGAATTCATCCAAGCTTTAAGCCTCCATTCAAACCTTCTTCAAGAAATTCTCTAAAGTTAAGGTATGTTGGTTTGAACCATTGTGTCTTTTCACCCATGGTTCCAAAGTTCCTTTTTACCTAAATTACATAATTTCAAGATGGTTTACTTATGAGTCTTACTTATTATGAATTAGACTGTGAATTATGTTGGCATTTCATAAAGTGATGACCATTTGAGCATATTTTGAGCTATGAATCTATGGATTATTGCTTGACTTGATGAAGGATTTTGATGTATATTGTATGAGGGTATTACCAAGTGTCGGTGGATGGTTTTACATTTGATTTCCTTGCATGATCTTGCTCTTGAATTGCATGATCTTACACTAGCATTACAGACCCACCAAGTGTTTGATAAAATTTTCGATTTTGGATTATTAAACTATTGATGATCCATTTCATGACCTATGAATTGTGTGACTCTATGATGATGAAAGGGAGGTAATTATATGATGATTTCATGAAATGTATCAATTGTGATGAAAGTTGACCAATTGCCTATTTCGGGGAGTAGTAGGACCGAACTACCACATTTAGGGGTATATAACTCATTTGCCTAGCTCAGGGGGTGGTAGGCCCATGCTACCATATTGATGGGTACATACCTCATTCACCTAGCTCGAGGAGAGGTAGGCCTTTGCTACTACATTGGGGGGGTATATACTTTAATTGCCTCACCAAAGAGGTAGTAGGCCTTGGTTATGTAAAGAGGGTCACCTGCTTCACATGTAATAAGTCCTAAATAAGTATGTTTTATTTCAAGTATCATCCATTCATGTCATATTGCCAATCTGCTATCTCTTTTTTACAATATTGTATTTTGCCCTGTGCCTATCTCTTGTTGCATTGCTTCCTACATACTTAGTACATTCAAATGTACTAATGCATACTCTATGCCTACGTGATGTTACTATGTAGGGACCGGAGCACCGATTGATTATCCTCCTCCTTGTGGCTAGTACAATTCTTCCAAAGGTCGTTGGTGAGTCCTCAATTTCGGGGATAATGACTTTGATCTTATGAGATGTATTAAGACTCTCTTTCTTTAATTGTACACTTATGACTATGAGGGTGAGCCCGATTGCTTGCCTTGGCCCTCGCTCCTATCTATGTAGCAAAGGTGTTGTTGGACAAGTTATGCATTTATGTTATGATCCTTGACACTCTTGATTTAATGATATCTCATGTTATGAAAGGTTTTCCCTTAACCCCTTTTTCCCTTATTTTCACTCCTATTTATGTTATTTAATTGTTTCCGTAACCAATGATGTGTAATGATATGTTAAGAGACTTTTTAGGGATCCCTTCATGTTCCCCATTCATTGTGTCATGTCTAGGCCTTAGGCTTGGGTCATGACAAATTGGTATCAGAGAACTCGGTTATTGATGGTCCTCTTTATCCAGCATACCACATTGATTGGAGTCTTATTCATGGTTGTGTTGTGCACCACAACTATGACTAAGAGGCTATGAGATGTTTTAGGAAATTTTTTCCTTCCTCTTACTCTATTTCGTGCTATAGGAGTTAAGGTAAGGGTTTTCCCCACTACTGATTGTTCTTAGCTATGTGAGATCATATCTAACACAATAAGAGGAAGAGCCCGCATACCCTAGGGACAACCGACTCGTGGTGAGCTCCAAGATACTCTGACTTTTCTAGCTTAAGTTGTGGCTAATGAACCAACCAAGGGGCCAAAGCCCCTCCTGCTCCTACTCCGGCATCATAGGTTAGGGACTTTATGAGGATGAACCCACCAGAGCTTAATAGGTCTAAAGTGGATGAGGACCCTCTAGAATTCATTGATGAGGTTTACAAAATATTGACTATTATGGGTGTTAGATCGAAAAAGAAGGCAGAGTTGGCGGCTAATAACTCAAAGGAGTAGCATAAATATGGTTTACTCAATGGAAGGAGGAGAAGGGGAAAATAATGTTCTTCTGTGGGAGGAGTTTAAGGCAGCTTTTCTTAATTGGTTTTTCCCTTTTGAGCTTAGAGAGGCAAAAATGGTAGTTTATGAATTTGAAGCAAAGATCCAGGAGTGTGAGGGAGTATGCCCTCAAGTTCAATCAACTCTCAAAACATGCTCCACACTTGGATGCCGAACCAAGGTCTACAATGAACAAGTTTGTGATAGGTGTAACCGATTTGGTGAGTGAGGAATTCCGGTGCGCTATGTTGATTAGTGACAAGGTTTTGTCCCACTTGATGACTTATGCTAAACAAATGGAGGGAAAGAAATTGAGGAAGAGAAGAGGGAATGAGGCCAAGAGGGCCCATTCTGTTCCAAAGCCCTAAGGATGGCCGATTTCATCAAGGCCAAGTGTCCTCTAATGCTAATAGTCGAAGGCTTGCTAATGACATCCGAAGGGCCTACGGTGATGGTGGTGTGGGTCCTAATGCTATGTGTCCAAAATATGGTAAGGGCCATGGTGGGCCATGCCTGAGGTATACCAATTCTTGTTATGGTTGTGGGGAAATGGGTCATAAGATAGTGTATTGCCCTCGTAACTAGAACTAAGGTAAGGATGTTCATCCTCAAGGCCAAGGTGCTAATATGATTCCTTTGGGGAGGTATAGTCAATAAGGTCGTACCCAAAGGCACAATCAGTTCAATGCACTCTAAGAAAGGCAAGGGGTTAAAGAGGTTCCCGATGTCATCACTGGTATGTTAAAAGTCTTTGATTTTGATATGTATCCATTGATTGATCTGGATGCCACTCTTTCTTTTGTTTCCCCCTTCATTGTAAAAAAGTTTGATGTTGAACTAGATTTATTGTGTGTGCTATATTAGGTGTCTACTCCCATTGGTGTATCTATTGTTGCTAGTAGAGTCTATACAAAATGCCCCATTTTCATTTTGCATAAATTGTTTCCATGTGACATTGTTGAGTTGGACATGTTACATTTTGACATTATTCTTAGGATGGATTGGTGGTATGCATGCTATGCATCTACTGATTGTATAACCCATGAGGTTAACTTCCAATTCCCAAATGAACCCGTTCTTGAGTAGGAGAGTCATGATGTGGTGGTCAAGGGTAGATTTATCTCATGCATTAAAACCCATAAGTTGATCTCTCCTTGTGAGAGTTAGGGATGTTGAGTCCAAAGTCCCTCCTATAGAGTCTGTTTTGGTGGTAAATGAGTTCTTAGATGTCTTCCCAAAAGGGAAATAGATTTTGCTATAGACCTCCTTCCCGATACTCAACCCATTTCTATTCCCCCATACTGTATGGCCCAGTGGAGTTAAAGAAGTTGAAAGAACAATTGAGGGATTTATTCGAGAAGGGTTTTATTTGGCCTAGCATATCACCATGGGGTGCACTAGTGTTATTTGTGAAGAAGAAGGTTGGGTCCCTTTGAATGTGTATTGACTACCTGTAAATCAATAGGGTCACCATAAAGAATAAATATCCTTATCTATGGGTTAATGATTTGTTTGACTGATTGCAAGAGCCTAGTCACTTCTCTAAGATTAATTTTCGGTCCAAGTATCATCAAGTGAAGGTGAGGGAATGTCATATTCCCAAGATAGTCTTTGAACTAGGTATGGGCATTATGAGTTTGTTGTGATGTCCTTTGGGTTGACTAATGCACCTGCTATCTTCATGGATCTTATGAATAGGGTCTTCAATCCCTACGTTGATTCATTTATTGTGGTCTTCATCAATGATATTTGATCTATTCACATAGTGAGGAGGAGCATATTTGTCATTTGAGGGTAGTTCTATGAAACGACCCCAAAAAGTTCCTGAAAATATGCCTTGAAAGTGCCCGAAATTGTAATTTTAATATATCTCAAAATTTGTGCATGATATCGAAAATTCGACTTCATATTCTTATTCAAGTGGTTAACTTGAGTGGGAAATGGGTCTAACTTCGATTTAAGAACAACCATAGCAAAATTTGAGAATCGCAAATATGCGATTTTCTATGTGCATTTGCGCTCTTAGCGCGAGGTACCAAGGGCGCGCCATAGTGTTATTCTTGGGCAGTTTTTCAAGTTCGGTCTATGGCTATTGAGTCTTGGGCCTAAGTGTTCCCAAACATGAAAATACCTATAGTTAGCTAGTTTTCACCCTCGTATCATTCAAAACATTCCCCAATACTCATTCAAACACTTGGCCAATATTTTACTCCTAAACTCAAGACTCAAAACTCATTTGGATTTAAGGGTTCACATTCAAGCTTCAAGTCTCCATTTCCAATCTTCATCAAGTTCATCTCCAAAGCTAAGGTTTGTGGGTTTCATTCATAGGTTTCTTTAACCCGTGATGTCCAAGCTTCCTGTTGTTAAAAATTTCATGGTTTAAAGTTGATTTACTCATGGGTCATATTCACTATGAAATTCACTGCACACTATGTTGGGGTTTATGGAATTGTGATTCTTTTACTATGTTTTGGGCTATGAATTTAAGACTGATTGTGAGATTTGATGAAGGGTTTTGATGTATATTTCTTGAAGGTGTTACCAAGTATCTATTTATGGTTTTACATGGCATTTTCTAGCATGATAACACTCTTGAATTGCATGGTTTTATACTGGCACTACACACCAGCCAAGTGTTTGATAAAATGTCCGGATTGTGACTTCTTGAGGAATTGAAGGTCTTATATATATCTTATGAGTTGAATGACTATATTATTAAGAAATGATGATGAAATGAAAGCATATATATGATATTCTCTATATGGTGTTATGAGTTGACCAAGCCTAGCTCGGGGTATTGTTGGCCGGGGTAACCACATCGAGGGGTTGGTACCTTGGTACCTAGCTTGCGGAGTGGTAGGCCCGGCTAACCATATTGAGGGGTTGGTGCCTTATTAACCATTTTTAGGGGTTTGTACCTCATTCGCCTCTCCAAGGAGGTGGTAGGCCTTGGATATCGTACATTGATGATCACTTGCTAATCATGTATTATGTTCCATTTAAGCATGACTTTTCTTCAAGAATCATTCACAAATGCAATCTTGCTATTATGCTATCTATTGTGTATTACTTTGCATTTTGCCTATGATTTCTATCTATTGTTGCATTGCATCCAACATACTTAGTACATTTTATATGACGTCACCATATAGGAACCGGAGCACTACTTGATCATTCTCTCCCTCCACATGGCTAGTTCGATTGTCTCTCAAGCTTGTTGTTGAGTCTTTCATTCCAGGGACATTGCTTATGATCTCTTCCTATTTTAAAAGACTATCAGTTCTTTTGTTTATATATTGACTATGAGGGTGAACCCAATTGCTTGTCGTGGTCACCGCTCTTATCGATGTAGTAGAGTTGTTGTTGAACATGTTATGTATCTATGCTAAGAGCCTTGACTCTATTGTTCTTGATGCCTATGATATGAAAATATACCCTTAGCCCCGGTTGTTCCAATTTATTATCTCTTGATACTTATTTTATTGCTTCTGGTGACCAAAGATGTGTTATGATATTCTAAGAGGCTTGCTTGGGGTCCATTCAGGTTCACCTTGCATTATGACAAGTCTAGGCCCTAGGCTTGGGTTGTGAAAAACTTGTTATCAAAGCACTAGGATGTTAGATCCTCAGTGTCTAACACACTGCATCAGTTAGAGTCTTGTTCATAATTGTGTTGTGCACCACAACTATGAGTAGAGGCTATGAGGCTCTTAGGAATGTTTCCTTTCTTCTTACTCTATGTCGTGCTATAGAAGTTGAAGAAAGGTTTTTCCCCCTAACAATTGTCCTTTGCTATGCTAGATCATGCCTAACACAAGAGGGAGAAGAGTCTGCACACCCGAGGAGTAACCACCTAATGGGGAGCTTCGGGATGCTCTTACTTTATTTGCACAAGTTGTGGCTAATCAAGCCAACCATGGGGCCCAAGCCCCTCAGGCTCCTATACCAGTATCTCGGGTGAGAGACTTTATAAGAATGAATCCCCTAGAATTCTATGGGTAAAGGTGTGTGAGGACCCTAAAGGGTTCATTGATGAGGTCTACAAGATTTTTTCTATCATGGGTATGAGATCCAAGGATAAGGCAGAGTTGGCAGCCTACCAACTCAAAGGGGTAGAACAAATATGGTACAATCAATTGAAGAAAAAGAAGGGAGACAACTATATGGTGCTTTGGGAGGAGTTTAAGGTTTCCTTCCTTAATTGGTTTTTCCCACTTGAAGTTAGGGAAGCAAAGTTGGTGGAACTTATGAATTTGAGACAAGGGTCTATGAGTGTGAGGGAGTTTGCCCTCAAGTTCAACCAACTTTCATAGTATATTCCACATTTAGTTACCAACTCAAGATCTAGGATGAAAAAATTTGTGATGGGTGTTTTCGACTTAGTGAGTGAGGAGTGTCGGTCCGCCATGTTGATTAGTGACATAAACTTGTCATGGTTGATGACCTATGCCAAACGAATGGAATAGGAGAAATTAAGGAAGAAAAGGGATCATGAGGCCAAGAAGGCCCATTTTGAGGGTAAGTTCAAAAGCCGAAAAGGTGGCCTGTTTCATCAAGGTCAAAAGTCTTCTCATGCTTCCTTAGGAGGTTTGCCAATGACATTCTAAGGGCCCAAGGTATTGGTGGTGTGGGCCCTATTAATATGTGTCCGAAGTGTGGTAAGCATCATGGTGGCCCATGTTTGAGGAATATTGATGCGTGTTATGGTTGTGGAGAGATAGGGCATAATGTACTAGATTGTCCTCAAAATCGTAACAAAGGTAAGGAGGTTCATCCATAAGGTGTTTATACGGTTCCTTTGGGAAGAGGTGGTTGACAAGATGGTGCCCCAAGGCACAATCAGTTTTATGTTATACATGGGAGGCAAGGGGTTGAGGAGGTTCCTGATGTCATCATCGGTATGTTGAATATCTTTTATTTTGATGTGTATGCATTGATTAGTCCGGTTGCCACCCTTTCTTTTGTCACCCCCTTTGTTGCAAAAAAGTTCCATGTTGAACCTGAGTTATTGTGTGAGTCATATGAGTTATCTACTGTTATTGGTGCATCTATGGTTGCTAGAAAGTTTTATAGAGATTGTCCCATTTGCATTTTGCATAGAATACTGGCTTGTGATCTTGTTGAGTTGGAGATGGTTGATTTTGATGTCATTATTGGGATGGATTGGTTGTATACATACTATGCTTCTATTAATTTTAGAACTCGTTGGGTTAAATTTCAAATCCTAAATGAACCCTTCCTTGAGTGGGAGAGTCATGATTTAGTGATCAAGGGGAGGTTCATCTCTTGTAGTAAGGCCCATAAGTTGATCTCTATGGGGTGTCTTTACCATCTTGTAAGGGTTAGGGATGTGGAGTCCAAGGTCCTTCCCATAGAGTTGGTTTCGGTGGTAAATGCGTTCCTTGATATCTTTCCAAATTACATTCCCAGTGATCCTCCAGAAAGGGAAATAAATTTTGGTATAGATCTCCTTTCCTATACTCAACCTATCTCTATTCCCCCTTACCATATGGCCCTGGCAGACTTAAAGGAGTTGGAGGAACAATTGAGGAATTTGTTGGAGAAGGGATTTATTAGGCCTAGCCAATCACCTTGGGGTGCACCGGTGTTGTTTGTGAAAAAGTAATATGGGTCCCTTGGGATGTGTATTGACTACTGGCAACTCAATAGGGTCACCATCAAGAATAGGTATCCTCTTCCAAGCATCCTTAAGAATGCGTATTGATTACCAGAAACTTAATAGGGTCTCCATCAAGAATAGGTATTCTCTTCGAAGAATTGATGATTTGTTTTACCAATTTCAAGGGGCTAGCCGTTTCTCTAAGATTGATATTTGGTCTGGGTATCATCAAGTTAAGGTGAGGGAGTGTGATATTCCCATGACGGCCTTACAAGCTAGGTATGGATACTATGAGTTTATTGTGATGTCTTTTGGGTTGACCAATGCACCGACCTTCTTCATGGACCTTATGAATAGGGTCTTCAAACCCTTCCTTGATTCATTTGTTGTGGTATTCATTGATGATATATCGATCTATTCTCTTGCTGAGGAGGAGCATGGGGCGCATTTGGGGGTTATGTTACAAATATTGAGGGAAGAGAGGCTATATGCCAAGTATGAAAAATGTGAATTTTTGTTGAAGGAGGTTGCATTCCTAGGGCATGTGGTGTTGGGGGATGGTATTAAGCTGGATCCTAAAATGACGGATGTGATCAGAAATTGGCCTAGACCATTGACCCCATCGGATTTTATCAAAGTTTTGTTAATGGGTTTTCTTCTATTTCTTCTCCCATGACTAAATTAACTCGGAAGAAGGCCAAGTTTGTGTGGACCGATGAGTGTGAGAGGAGCTTCCAAACATTGAAATATAAGCTTGTGTAGGCTCCTATTTTGTCACTATCGGAAGGGCTAGAAGGGTTTGTTGTGTATTATGATGCTTCTAGATTTGGTTTCGGTTATGTTCTAATGCAAAATAATAAGGTGATAGCCTATGCTTCTAGGCAACTAAAGGTGCATGAAAAGAACTATCCTACCCATGATCTTGAACTAGCCGCCGTGGTATTTGCATTAAACATTTTGCATCATTAGTTGTATGGGGTGCATGTTGATGTGTTCACTGATCATAAAAGTCTCAAATATGTCTTCACTCAAAAAGATCTTAACTTGAGACAAAAGAGGTAGTTAGAACTCCTAAGAACTATGATATGAGTGTGCATTATCATCCGAGTAAGGCTAATATGGTGCTGAATGCTTTGAGTAGGGTGTGTATGGGTAGCCTAGCTCATGATGATGGTGGTGATAAGGAGGTGGCTAGAGAGGTCCATTGTTTGGCTAGATAGGGAGTTAGGTTTGAAGAAGTGCGTAATGGTGTTGTTGTTGTTGTAGATGGTTCTAAATCTTCATTGGTTGAGGAAGTGAAAGCTAAGCAAGATCTTGATCCCTTCTTTTTAGAATTGATAGCCCTGGTTAGTGGTGGAGGTTTTCTCCCAAGGGGAAGATGGAGTTCTTAGATACCAAAGTAGGTTATGTGTGCCTTGTGTTGGTGGCTTAAGAGAGAATTCTTTATAAGGCTCATGGTTCTTCCAATTTTATTCACCCCGAGTCTACTAAAATGTAGAGGGATTTGAGAGAGGTGTATTGGTGGGGAGGAATTAAGAAAGATATTACAAAATTTGTATCTGATTGCCATAGTTGTCAACAAGTCGAAGCTAAACATCAAAGGTTGGGTAACCTGACCCAAGACATAGAGGTTCCAACTTTGAAGTGGGAAGAGATTAATATGGACTTTGTAGTTGGGTTGCCCTAGACTAGGAAGGGTTTCTATTCCATTTGGGTTTTAGTTTATCGGATGATGAAATAAGCTCATTTTCTACTGGTTAAGACCATATATGGGGAGGAAGAGTATGCTAGGTTGTACATCCATTACTTGGTAAGATTGCATGGGGTTCCTTTATCTATCATATTAGATCGTGGAGCTCAATTTACTTCACATTTTGGGATGTCTTTAAAATGGGGTCTTGGTACAAGGGTTTCTACCCCCAAATGGATGGCCAAGCTGAAAAGACTATCCAACACTTGAAAACATGCTTAGGGCTTATGTATTGCAGCTCAAGGGTAGTTGGAATAATCATCTTCCATTGATTGAGTTTGCCTACAATAATAGCTATCGTTCTAGCATCGGTATGGCTCATTTTGAGGCCCTTTATGGTAGACGTTGTAGAGAACTAGTTGAGTGGTTTGAAATTCATGAGGTGGGTTTTTTTGAACTAGATCTAGTCATGGAGTCTCTTCAGAAGGTAAGGATGATTAGAGAGAGGTTGAAGACGGCTCAACGTTGCCAAAAGTCCTATGCCGATGTGAGGAGAGGGGACCTTGAATTCAAAGTTGGTGATAGGGTGTATTTGAAGGTGTCACCCATGAAGGGTGTGATCAATTTTTCTAAGAAGTTGAAAGTGAAGAGATAGAGGAACAAAGATGTGGCTTCCGTAATGTCCTTTTGAGGAATCAACAAGTTGAAAGTGCTACTAGGGAGGCCAAAGCGGACATGCAAAAACGATACCCTTATCTTTTCCACTCCACTCAAGGATAAGGTATCAATCTATGTTCCCTATTTAATTTAAAATTTATGTTCAGCCCATGAGATATGCATTCATTCATGCTTAAATTGACAAGTTCACGATGATTTTACACTTATGATGAGATTTTTGAAATGATGTTCAAGTTCATTATTGTATCCGTATGTGAGATGAAATTCTCATGTTTGCATTTCTCATATATGTTTCTTTGACATTTGGGGACCAATGTTCCCAAGGAGGAGATACTGAAATTACCCCAAAAAGTGTTTGAAAATGGGCCTCGAAAGTGCCTGAAATCATAATTACCATATATCTCAAAATCTATGCATGATATCGAATGTCTAACTTCATATTCTTGTTCAAGGGATCAAATTGAGTGAAAAATGAGTCTAATTCCAATTTAAGAGCAAATGTAGCATAATTTGAAAATAACAAAAATATGATTTATAGTATGCATTCGGGCCCCTGGCAAAACGTTCCATGGGCACGCCGCAGTGTTATTTTTGGGCAGTTTTTAAGTCCGGTCAAAGGCTTTTGAGTCTTATGCCTAAGTGTTCCCAAATATGAAAAACCTATTCTTAGCTATTTTTCACACTTATATCATTCAAAACATTCCCCAATACTCATTCAAACACTAAGCCAATATTTTACTCCTAAACTCAACTCTCAAAACTCATCTGAATTTAACATTCTCATTCAAGCTTCTAGTCTCCATCTCCAATCTTCATCAAGTTCATCTCCAAAGCTAAGGTATGTGGGTTTCTTTCATAGGTTCCTTTCACCCATGATGCCCTT
The DNA here is from genome assembly GCA_000787875.1 of Solanum virginianum. Taxonomy (NCBI): domain Eukaryota; kingdom Viridiplantae; phylum Streptophyta; class Magnoliopsida; order Solanales; family Solanaceae; genus Solanum; species Solanum virginianum. The sequence continues at coordinate 35,962 of DF361934.1, forward strand.
GTTTCCTTTTGTTAAAAATTACATGGTTTAAAGTTTATTTACTCATGGGTTTTATTCATTATGAAATTCACTGCACATTATGTTGGGGTTTATGGAATTATGACTGTTTTACTATGTTTTGGGCTATGAATCTAAGATCTATTGTGAGATTTGATGAAGGGTTTTGATGTATATTTCTTGTGGGTATTACCAAGAATCTATTGATGGTTTTACATGGGATTTTCTAGCATGATAACACTCTTCAATTGCATGATTTTACACTAGTACTACACACTGCAAAGTGTTTGATAAAATATCAGAATTATAATTTCTTGAGGAATTGAAGGTCTAATGCATATATTATGTGTTGAATGACTACATGATGATTAAATTAATGTATGTATATGGTATTCTCTATATGGTGTTGTGAGCTGACCAAGCCTAGGTTGGGGGGTCGTAGCCTTGGGTAATTACACCAAGGGGTTAGTACCTTGGTCCCTAGCTCGAGGACTGGTAGGCCTTGGTAATCATATTGAGGGATTGGTACCTCATTAACAACATCAAGGGGTTTGTCCCTTTGTCCCTAGCTCGGGGGGCAGTAGGCTTGGGTAACCATATTGAGTGGCTGGTACCTCACTAATCATTTTGAGGGGTTTGTACCTCATTCATCTCTTCAAGGAGGTTGTAGACCTTGGATATTCTACATTGATGGTCACTTGCTAAATATGTATTTTGTTCAATTTAAGCATGACTTTGCTTCAAGCATCATTCATACATACCATCTTGCCATTATGCTATTTATGGATTATTACTATGCATTTTCCTTATGATGTCTATCTATTATTACATTGCATACTACATACTTAGTACATTTAAACATACTAACACATACTCCATGCCTACATGATGTCCCCATATAGGAACTGGAGCACCGCTTGATAATCCTCCCACTCCACGTGGCTAGTTTGGTTGTCTCTCAAGATTGTTGACGAGTGCTCCATTCCGAGGATATTGCTTATGATCTCTTTCTATGTACAAAAACTATCGTTCCTTTTGTTTATTGACTATGTAGGTGAGGTCGGTTTCTTGTCATGGCCCCCACTTTTATCTATGTTGTAGAGGTGTTGTTGGATATGTTATTTATCTATTCTAAGAGCCTTGAATTTGTTGTTCTTGATGTCTATGATCTAAAAGTGTTCACTTAGCCCTGGTTGTCCCAATTTATTATCTCCTGATGCCTATTTTATTACTTCCATAACCAAGTATGTGTAATAATATTCTAAGAAGGTTGCTTGGGGTCCCTTCGGGGTTCCCCTTGTGCCATGTCACATCAAGTCCCTAGGCTTGGGTCGTGACATGCTACAAAGATTGAGGGAAGAGAGGTTGTATGCTAAATATGAGAAGTGTGAATTTTTATTGAAGGAGGTTGCCTTTCCTGGTCATATGGTATCGGGGGATGGTATTAAAGTTAATTCTAAAAAGATGGATTGATTAGAAATTGGCCTAGACCATTGACCTCATCGGATATTAGGATTTTTTTGGGTTTTGTGGGTTTTTACCAGAGGTTTTTGAATGAGTTCTCTTCTATTGCTTCTGCTATGACCAAATTGACTCAAAAGAAAACCAAATTTGTATAGACCGATGAGTATGAAAAGAGTTTCCAAACATTAAAAGATAGGCTTTTGTGAACTCCTATATTGTCACTATCGGAAGAGCTAGAAGGATTTGTTGTGTATTGTGATGCTTTTAGAATTGGTATGGGTTGTGTATTGATGCAAGATGGTAAGGTGGGGTTTTTCTCCCATGGGGGATATGGTGCCCTTAGGTACCAATGTAGGCTATGTGTGCCTTGTGTTGATGGTTTGTAAGGTACCAGTCATAGTTCTTCCTATTCTATTCACCCCGGTTCTGCTAAGATGAATAGATATTTAAGAGAGGTATATTGGTAGGGTCATATGAAAATGGACATTGCCAAATTTGTATATGGTTGTCATAGTTGCAAACAGGTCAAAGACAATCATCAAAGGCCAGGTGGCTTAACCCAAGACATAGATATTCCTACTTGGAGTGGTAGGAGGTTAATATAGATTTTGTGGTTGGGTTGTCCAAGACTAGAAAAGGGTTTTTATTCCATTTGGGTTATAGTTGATAGGATGACGAAATCAGCTAACTTTCTATCGGTTAAGACCATATATAGGGCTGAAGATTATGCTAGGTTGGATATTCATGACTTGGTGAGGTTGCATAGGGTTCCTTTGTCCATCATATCAGATCATGGTGCTCAATTCACTTCATATTTTGGGAGGTCCTAGGGTCTTGGTACAAAAGTTAAACTTAGTACAACCTTTCACCCTCAATCGGATGGCCAAGCCGAAAGAACTATCCAAATACTTGAGGATATGCTTAGGGATTGTGTATTTGAGTTTAAAGGTAGTTGGTATGATCATCATCCATTGATTGAGTTTGCTTACAATAATAGCTATCATTCAAGCATTTGTGTGGCTCTTTTAGAGGCTCTCTATGGTATATGTTTTATATCATTGGTTTGGTATTTTGAGGTTGGTCAGGTGGCTTTGTTGGGACTCGATTTGGTTATGTAGGCTCTTGAGAAGGTTAGGATGATTAGATAAAGTTTGAAGACAGCCCAAAGTTGCCAAAAGTCTTATGCCGATGTGAGGGAAATGGGGCTTGAATTTAAGGTTGGTGATTAGGTTTATTTAAAGGTATCACCCATGAAGGGTCTGGTTCATTTTTGTAAGAAGGGTATGTTGAGACCAAGATATGTGGGTCCTTATAGGGTAATAAGAAGGATTGGTAAGGTAGCTTATGAGTTGGAGTTGCCTAATGAAATGGGTTTGGTTCATCCAGCATTTCATGTGTTTATATTGAGGAACTGTGTGGGTGACCTGGATACTATTGTTACATTGGATGTTGTGGGTATAGTTGAAGACAACATAACTTATGAAGAGTTTTCAGCTCATATTTTGTATAGACAAGTGAGTAGGTTTAGGAACAAGGATGTGGCTTTCGTTAAGGTCCTTTTGGAGGAATTAACAAGTCGAAAGTGCTACATGGGACGCCAAAGCGGAAATGCAAAATCGATATCCTTATCATTTACACTACACTCAATCATAAGGTATTAATCAAAATCTCCTATGTGATTATTTTATACTTATGTTGAGATTTTTGAAATGATGTTTTAGTGCATTGTTGCATCCTTATGTGGGCTGAAATTGACATGTTTACATGTAATATACCATTCTTTGACATTTGGTGATGAATGTTCCCAAGGGGGAGATATTGAAACAACCCCAAAATGTGCCTCGGAAGTGTCCGAAATCGTAATTTCTATATATCTCAAAATCCAACTTCATATTCTTTATATAGGGGAAAAATTGAGTGGGAGATGGATTTAACCATGATTTTAAAGCAAACTAATCACAATTTAAATTTCCAAAAAATCAAATTCCAATGAGGTTTCCGCACCCCTAGCGTGACGTGTCAAGGGCTCACCTCTGTGTAATCTTTTATGTAGTTTTTCACTTCGGTCCAAGGTTTTTGGGTCTTTGCCTAAGCCTTCCCATGCATGAAAATACCTATACTTAGCAATATTTCACCTTCATATCATACAAGACAATCCCCAATACTCTCTCAAACCCGTAGACTAATATTTCTCTCAAAATTCAAGTGTCCAAATCTCTTCAGAATCCTAAGGAATTCATCCAAGCTTCAAGCCTCTATTCAAATCTTCTAAAAAGAATTCTCCAAAGTCAAGGTATGTGGATTTCAACCATTGAATCCTTTCAAATATAGTGCCCAAACATCCTTTTTACCTAAATTGCATGATTCCAAGATGATTTACTTATGGATCTTACTTATTATAAATTAGACTGTGAACTATGTCGAGGTTTCATAAACTTGTGACTATTTGAAAATATTTGGACCTATGAATATATGGACTATAGTTTGATATGATGAAGGGTTTTGATGTATACTACATGAGCATATTACCAAGTATTGGTAGGTGGTTTTACATTGGATTTCATTACATGATTTCTCTCTTGAATAACATGATCTTACACTAGCATTACACACCCACCAAGTGTTTGATAAAATGTCCGATTTTGGATTCTTGAACTATTGATGATCCATTGCATGACCTATGACTTGAGTGACTCTATGATGATGAAAGGAAGGTATTTATATGATTATTTTCATGAAAAGTATCTATTGTGATGAAGGTTGACCAATTGCCTAGTTCAGGGAGTAGTAGGCCCGAACTATATGTGTATATGAAGATTTCATGAAAAGTGTCTATTATGATGAAAGTTGACCGATTGCCTAGTTCGGGGGATAGTAGGCCCAAACTACTATATTGACGAGTATATATCTCATTCCCCTAGCTCACCTCATTTTCCTA
>DF361934.1:51086-71510 GCA_000787875.1 Solanum virginianum
CGTATATCCAGTCTCGGATTTTCATTAGAGCTTGGGAAGACACGTTATGCATATGATAATTTTCTAGGGGTATTTCGGTAATTTCATGAGGTGTTACAGAGTGGTAACATCTGTGTACATTTTACCCTCCTTAGATCCCACTTATAGGATTTCATTGGGTGTGTTGTTATTGTAAAAGTATTTTAGAGCTATCAGTAAAAGAAGAGTTTTGAGAAAACTTAAGTTTTCCAAGTGTGTTGCATGATTTTTAAAAGAGCATGGTGATTTGTAAAAGAAAACATAACATATTAGTTTTTGGAAGAGATATTCAGTTAATTAAAGTATTTTGTATGACTACCCATTATGTATGACTTTTGGATCAGAGTTTAAAGTGAGTTAAAGTATTTTGCATTTAATTGTTCCATGCATTGTCTTGAGTTAGAAAATGATTATTTTCATCAATTTCTTGAATAAGAATTTGAGCATGAGTAGAGTTTGAGAAGTCTTTTGATTTACCTTTTTAGCATGAATTGAGTAAGAAGTCTTTTAGTCATTTTTTGATCATGAATCTAATACCCTATATAAAGCAAGGGCAAATATGTCCTAATTTTTCTTTAGAAGGATAAATTGTTATTTTCATGTGAATTGGAATTTACAAAAAAAAAAGGGAATAGAAAACAAATAAAAAGAAAAAGAAAAAGAATAAAAATAAATTACAAAGGATTTTGGGTTAAAGCAGCAATGCTGCTACCTAGAAAAGAAAAAAAAAACAAAGGGAATGGAAACAGAGGGCTGTGTACAGCAACCTCAAACAAAAAAGAATTCGCTCAATTGCTTGCACCATTGGAACCGAACAAAGGGGAACAAAATAATCTTAAGAGCTTTGCTTTGAGACTAGGAAGAGAAGGATAAAAGAAGGTGAGTTTCTAAACTTATTGATAGAGTTAATTTGTAGTCATGGCTACACATTGGGGTTAAGGGTTTAAGAAAAATTAAGAAGCAAATCCTTATTTCATCTTCTTCTACAGCCTTACTAAAGTTCTTGGGCTAGGTGATTTACTTTAGGTGTTAAAATTTATTGACAAAGGATGAGTAATTGAACAACAAGAATAATTTTGGATTACCAAATTGGATGAACAAGATGGTTAAGATAGCCAAAAAGAAAAAAAAATCATTAGATTATTGTACCAATTGTATAACTCATGATTTGGGTATTACATATGTATATCATCAAATGGATAGGAAATAAAAAGCCTAAAAGGGATTGAGAATTTCTAATGTTAGTATGAACTTAGCTTGAACAAAGAAAGTAACATGATATTTTATGACATGAATATAGATTGACCAAAGGAAGTCTATGCATTGCTTGAGGTGACAAGTTTGGTAATCCGACACGAGTATGGTGAGTAGTAATATTCACCTCAATTTGTATTTTATAGGTTTTCATAATTTTTATATGATTTATAAAGTGAATTGTTATTGAATGATTTGAATTTGCATATGGGACAAGTCCTTTTACTTGATATGATACAGAAATAGTTATTTGTCTTTTATAAGACAAGTATATTGAAACTGAGATGATTACCATTATTGAAAGGATTTGATGTTTACTTGAGATATAAGTGCTTTTACATGTGTCTCAATTAAGTTTTGGACATGATATGATTACAAGATTTACATGCCTTGTACTGCTTTGGAAAAGCTTATATAGTTTGTAAAGAAAGAGTTTTAATGGGAGTAGACCTTGATGAATCCTATAGCTATTGGTGGGTTCGTTAGACCTAGTGTAACTTCTATTACTGATTACAGATAGAGCCTCGCTAGTGGGAAGGTAGGACTAGCATACCATTACCAATATCCCTTGAGTAAGGATTTATCAATATAAAAGTTACAGTTATCGTCTATTCTTTTAAGAAGATAGACATATTGATTATTAATTACATGATTTATTTTTGGAAATCTCCTCAATATATGTATATGATTTGATGTAAAAGTGTTTTATCGAGTTTATTTCGGAATATCTAAGTTGAATTACTTATATGAGATAACAAGATGGATTTTTACTATTGATTTTTTAAAGAGCATTTATTACATGATTTTGATGATTATACTAGCATATTTTCTGACTTGTCCTTTATTTAAACAATTGTGGTTATTATTATTACTAACTGAGCTAGCATCTCACTCTCTTCTATTTTATTTTATAGAGAATACAGGTGATTTTGGTGAGGATTTAGTTATCTAAAGATAGCAAGTTGATTCCATGGTGAGTCCCACTCTTGTTTGGGTGGGAACCACATTTATTTTGTTATGGACCTTTCTTGAAATTCTTAGAGAGTTGCTCTATAGTCATTTTTTTATTTAAAGTCATAGGTATTCTTTTGTTTATTCTTGGTATGTGACTAAGTTTAAGTTTATTCCTATTGCTGGAGACGAGTTGGTATTATAGTGTGGAGATTAGATTGGTAATTGATATAGTGACTTGATTTGATTATTTAGTTGTTGTGTTGCTCAATTCTGAGATGTAAAAAGTTTGGATAGGCATAAAAATAAGGAAAACTCTGCCCAATTTTCTGCAAAATTCTAATAACGCTTGCTTTGGGATCCTTCCCCATAGTGCCGGTCATGATCCTAAATTGGGTCGTGACAGAGTTGGTATCAGAGCCTAGGTTATTCCTATGACTATGGAGCACACGTTAATAGTAAAATCTCAATTATAGTTATATAGCTGGCCATTTCTATAATCGTGATTCTGCAAAGATGTGATAGGATGTTTATTGTCCTTCCTTCTTATTCCTACTTATGTGTATCACATTTAGGGCAATTAGAATATAATATTATTTGTTTTGTTTATCAGATAACTGGCACTCGATTGTCTAATGACAGGTATTCCTCAAACACCTAATGACATCTCTTCTGGGCTTCCAACTTCTTCAACTAGGGGAAGAGGTGGAGCTCATAGAGCTGGTCGAGGTAGGGGCAGTAGTGCCACCATAGGAAATAGCAACACTACTTCGAGAATTAAAACAGAGGCTACTCCTGAAATAAGTGTAACTCTACCTCCTCCATCACAAGATAATACTACTACGACAGCATTGACCTCAATTCAGAGATTTATAGGGGGGTTTGGTTGACCGAATAGACAAACAAAAGAGGATAGGTCAGCATACTATTTTATCTGCTCTGACACAGGCACCACCACAGACACCCTTACAGGCTTATGCTTTTGGGAATAAAAAGGTATCATTGTAGGAAATCTTGAAGCTGAAATCACCAAAGTTCACAGGTTCTAACAGTTCAGCTGATCCTCAAAGTTTCTTAAATGAAACCTTCAAGGCATTATGAGCACTAGGAAGTTCTAGAGAGAGAGTTGAAAAGCTTGCAACATACAAACTAGAGGATATAGATAAACATAGTATGTGATCATTATTGCTAGGTCGGCCTGTGGGAGCAGCACCATTGAAATAGGATGAGTTCACCAAATTATTCAAGGATCACTTCCTTCCTGAAAGTCAGAGGCAGAAAAATGCAAGTCAGTATGAAAGATTTGTACAGACTCCAGATATGGATGTGTCAACCTATAACACCAAATTTTGTAAATTGGCTAGATATGCTTCTCACTTAGTTCTAATTAAAGAAGCTAAGGTTCGAAGATTTGTTAATGGGTTGGTTGATCATCTATTCAATGCAGTAGACCATAATATGAAGAATTTGGAATATTTAGAGGCAGTTGATCTGGCAAGAAAGATAGAAGACAAGGGTCATGAGAAGGCCAAGACAGGGGCATCTTTTGGTGGTGACTATAGTGCAAATCGCAAGGTAAGAAATCAGAGAAGGAAAAAATAGGGATCTCAGGCAGGGAGTGATATAGTTTCAAAGTCCACATACAGACCACATCATGGACAGGGTATTCAGAGATAACCATCATTGCAGGGATATCGATATTCTGGTCAAATGTATGCCATTGCTCTATCTTGTCAGACTTGTGGTATATCACACGCAGGCTAGTGTCATGTTTTAACTGGAGGATACTTCCGATGTGGTCAGTTAGGGCCTCGCCTTAGAGATTTTTTGTTACCTCCAAAAAACACAAACCAGAACTCTATTCAGATGACTGCACCTGCTTAGACTACTCGTAATGCTTCAGGTACTACTAGCACAGGAAATAGTGGTCGAGGTGTCAAAGATCGTGTTGCTGGAAATCAAGGATAGGGAAATATGGGTAGAAGCCAGTCAAGAGTTTTTGCACTTACTAGACAAGATGTTCAGGGCTTGAATACAGAGGTTACAGGTTTATTTAAGTTTGTTCATTTGATGTACATACTTTGATTGATCCAGAATCGACTCGCTCCTATGTTTCCTAGTACTTTGCTTTAAGGGTTGCTCAACAGCTAGAGATGTTGAATCATCCTTTCCTTGTTGCTACTCCTGTAGGAGATTCTGTGTTAGTTGAATATGTGTACTGGGAGATTCTATGTTAGTTGAATATGTGTACTGTGATTGTCAAATTAGAGTTGAGGGTAGAGACACTCTTGCTATCTTAATTGTACTTGACATGATTGACTTTGATGTGTTGATAGGTATGGATTAGTTATCTCCTTGCTATGCTACAGTAGATTGTCATGAAAAAATAGTTAGATTTGAGATGCCAAATGAGCCCATATTTATATTAAAGAGAGGTCAAGTTCCAGAGATTGGTAAGATTATATCTCTTATGAAGGCTCAAAAATTACTCAGTAATGATTGCATGGGTCTCTTTGCTATGGTAAGGGATAGTAAAGAAGGAACCCTTAGCGTGGACAAGATACCAGTGGTGAATGAATTTCCTGATGTATTCCCTGAGGATTTGTCTAGGTTACCTCCAATGCGAGAAATAGACTTTGGTATTTATTTATCTTCTGACATATTGCCAATATCTATAACTCAATATCGCATGGCACCAGTAGAGTTGAAGGAGCTAAAGCAGCAATTGCAAGATTTTCTTGGTTAGAACTTCGTTCGACCTAGTATATCCCCATGGGGTGCACCAGTATTGTTCGTGAAGAAGAAAGATAGGTCTTTGAGAAGTGCATCAACTATAAGTAGCTGAATAAAGTAATGATATGTAATAAGTATCCTTTGCCTCGTATTGAGGACATTTTGATCAGTTGCAAGGTGTTGCCCCTCTTACAGATACATCTTTGATCTGGTTATCATCAACTTCGGATCATGAAGGAAGATATTTCTAAAATAGAATTCAAAACTCAAAATGGGAACTATAAGTTTCTTATGATGCCACTCGAACTGACCAATGCTCCAGCTGTATTCATGGACCTAATGAATAGGGTGTTCAGGCCCTTCTTAGATAAGTTCTTGATAGTGTTTATTGATAATATTCTTATATATTCTCATAGCCAAAAGAGCACAAGATTTATTTGACAACTGTGTCACAAACATTGCGAGAACATAAGCTATATGCTAAGTTCTCAAAGTGTGAATTTTGGCTAGACTCAGTACCATTTCTGGGACATATTGTATCCAAAGATAGAATTACGGTGGATTCCAAAAAGATAGACGTGGTGCAAAAATGGCCTAAACCTACCTCACCTACAAAGATTCCCAGCTTTTTCAATTTGGCAAGTTATTATAGGCGTATTGTGTAGGATTTTTCCAGAATAACAGCCCCTTTGACCAAGCTAATATAGAAAAAGGTGAAGTTTCAGTGACAGAAAGAATATGAGCAGAGCTTTGAAAAACTCAAAACATGTTTGACCACAGCACCAATACTAGCGTTACTATCAGGCTCTAGAAGATTCACGTATTTTATGATGTTTTTAGGGTGGGCTTAGGATGTATTCTTATGCAAAATGGTTGCATTATCTCCTATGCTTCAAGATAGTTAATGAAGCACGAGCAGAACTATCCTACACATGATTTGGCAATGGCCGTTGTGATATTTGCTCTTAAAATTATGAGGCGTTATCTATATGGTGAAACTTGTAAGATATATACTGACCATAAGAGCTTAAAGTATATTTTTCAGCAAAGAGATCTCAATCTTCGACAACTGCGATGGATGGATGTTATGACCCAAGCCTAGGGCCTAGAGGTGACACGACGAATGGGGAACCCGAAGGGATCCCAAACAAGCCTCTTAGCATATCATTACACATCCTTAGTCACAGAAGTAATAAAAAAACAATATGAGATAGTAAAAAAGTAATACGGGGCTAAGGGTCATCCTTGATACCATAGAAGCATAACAAGCCAATAGCATAACATTAACACAACATAAGGTTCCTCAATTCATAAGGAAGTCTTGAACTCGTCTAAGTACTAGTAGTCTCCCACGACCCTAATACACTCCCTAAGGTTCCAACAACACCTCCAATACATAGATAGGAGCGGGGGCCAACACAATCTCTGGTCTCACCCTCATGATCATAATTTTTTGACATAAGAAGACTCAATACATAGCACAAATTAAGAGGAGTATGTCCTCAGAGTTGAGGACTCACCAACATGTTTTGAGAGAATCATACTAACCACGTGGAGGAGGAGGATAATCAAGTGGGGCTCCGGTTCCTACATGATAACATCATGTAGGCGTAGAGTATGCATTAGTACATTTGAATGTACTAAGTATATAGGATGTAATGCAACAAGAGATAGGCAACATAGCCAAAATGCAATATCATAAGCAATAGATAGCATAACAACAATATGACATATATGAATGATGCTTAAAGTAAACCATGCTTATATATAGAACATATTTCATGTGTAGCAAGAGACCATCATCATAAACCAAGCAAACTTGGTACTCGGAATCCAAGGTATACCACCCCTAGGAAGTGATTAAGGAATCAACCCCTCAATTGGTTGATGGTTGTTACACCCTACCATCCATGGCGATTGAGGTACCAACCCCTCAATTGGTTGATGACATGACCACCCTTGTCCTAAATAATTGAGGAATCAACCCCCAACTGGTTGATGGGCATGACCATCCCTCATCCAAAGTGATTGAGGTATCAATCCCTTAATTGGTTAATGATCATACCACTACCATCACTACCCCCTCATCAAGATGGTAGATACAATTTACCCCTCCTCAACTAGGTATGGTCAAATTACAACATTATAGATACTTTCCATGAAATCAACACATACATACCTTCGTTTCATCATCATAAAGTCATTCAAGTCATAGGTTATGCAATAGATCATCCACAGCTCAAGAACCTAAAATCGGACATTTTATCAAACACATGCCGGGTGTGTAATGCTAGTGTAAGATAATGCAATTCAAGAGTGAAATCATGCAAGAACCACCCACTAACACTTGGTAATACCCTCATGCAAGATACATCAAAGATCTCCATCAAATATCAAAATAGATCATAGATTCATAGCTCAAAACATTCTTAAACAATCACACTTTTTATGAAACCCCAAGATAGTTCATAGTTACATTCAGAATAAGTAAGACTCACAAGTAAATCAACTTAGAATAATACAATTTAAGTAATATAAAAAAGAAGAAAGGTTGGGCACCATGGGTGAAGGAACCCAATTGTTGAACCCACATACCTTAAACCTTGAGTCTCTTGAAATTGAGTTAGGAAAGTATGGAAACTTTGAATCTCTGCACCTCCTTACGGACACATCCACACACCACCTCTTTACATGCCCCGACTATCTCAGTCTTCCTTCCCTCATGAATAGAGTCTTGAAATCCAAACTTATTCTTGAGTTTCCTTGAATTTGTATTGGGATATTGGTAGAGGATTTTGAGAGGATTTTAGAGTGTATTCAAGATGACAGTAATGAGTTTGATCCTATGGAATAGGGTTTAAGTCTTTTGGAGAGGTTAAGATAGCATTGAAAGTCTAAAAAGATCATTAAAATGAATTAAATTCACGAAAATACCATTAGTTAACGAATGGAAAAATTGGCAAAGTGATGCCCTACTGAGGCCCACACGGGTTGTATGGCACTCCACAGGTCATGTGGAGTGTTTGTGAGGTGAGACTTGGTCAAAAAATGGAAGTTGGAACACTTAGAAAAATTAACATCATCATCACTTTCACAGGAGCTTCCATGGGTCATGTCGTGCTACACGGTCTGTGTAGTGGAAAATAGAGTTACATTTAGTGAGAAGAATATTGCCAAGAGAGCCCATGCTAAGGACCATGGCACAACACTTTGCCACAAACTCCTCCCAGGCTCACTACGCTTCACTTGCATGCACCCTACAACTAGCCACATGGTCAGTGGCAAGCCACATAGCCCATGCCACTGGCTGTGTCACACTCCTTAGACCAAAAATGGTCTTTTCTAGCTTAAGGCAGCCCAGACGGCCCGTCCAAAGCCCCATTGCCCGTCAAGGTGCCCATGTGGTTTCATTGTACGGGAGGGTCTTACGAAATGTTCATAATTCTTTCATCCAAACTCGAAATGAGGTAAAACTAAATGCATTTTTAAGCTAACTCAAAGGGATTTCATTTGACACATTGTGGTATATCCAGTTCCAAGTGTGCTAAAAGTTATTCTCATTTAAAGTTGACCTTGGCACAAACCAACACCCAAAACTCAATTCATAAGGAAGTCTTGAACTCGTCTAAGTACTAGTAGTCTCCCACGACCCTAATACACTCCCAACCTAACCAAATGAAGCTTGAAAGATGGATACATAAGAGCACGGAGTTGCAGGGTGTTACATTATCTCCCCCTTGGGAACATTCGTCCTTGAATGTCAAAGAAACGTATAGAAGGAAAGCAATCATGAAGATTTTTAACCCAACATGGATGCAACAAATGCACTTAAACATTATTTTCAAAAAGTTTCAACATGAACATCAAAATGACCATAACCTTGTCAACATGAACATGAATGCATACAAATAACATAAGGGCTGAGACTTAAGACTTGAAATAATATAGGGGTCTTAGATTAGTACCTTAGGCTTGAGTAGAATGGAAGAGATAGGGATATCGCTTTTGCATGTCCACGTTGGCTTCCCATGTGGTACTTTCAACTTATTGGTTTCTCCAAAGAATCTTGACAAGAGTTACCTCTTTATACCTCAACCTCTTCACTTGCTTATCCAAGATTTCAACCGAAACCTGCCCATAAGTCAAATTGTCTTCAATAACCCCTATAACATCAAGCGGCACAATAGTACTTGGGTCACCCACACACTTCCTCACATACATACATGGAAGACCAAATGAACCATATGCATGTCATTGGTCAATTCCAACTCATAGGCCACCTTGCCAATCCTTCTCAACATTCTATAGGGACCTACAAACCTAGGGCTCAACTTACCCTTTTTGCCAAACCGGACCACACCCTTCATGGGTGAGACCTTCAAATAGACCCAATCACCAACTTTGAATTCAAGCTCTCTCTTTCTCATATCGGCATAGGATTTTTGTTGACTTTGGGAGGTTTTCAATCTCTCCTTAATCACCCTCATCTTTTCCATGGCCTCCATAACCAAATACGAACCTAACAAGGCCATCTCCCCCACCTCAAACTATCCAACCGGGAACCTACAATGCCTTCCACAAAGAGTCTCAAAAGGAGCCATACTAATGCTTGTATGATAGCTATTACAATAAGAAAACTCAATCAATAGAAGATGATCATCCCAACTACCCTGAAACTCCAATACACAATCCCTAAGCATATCCTCAAGAGTTTGGATAGTTTTTTCTGGTTGGCCATCATTTGAGGGTGAAAGGTTGTACTAACCTCAACCTTGGTACCAAGACCTCTTTGGAAGGACCTCGAAAAGTGTGAAGTGAATTGAGTACCACAATCCAATATTATAGACAAGGGTACCCCATGCAATCTCACCAACTCATGGATGTACAATTTAGCATAGTCTTCGGCACCATATGTAGTCTTAACCAGTAGGAAATGAGCTGACTTTGTCATCCTATCAACCACAACCCAAATAGAATCAAAACCCTTTCTAGTCTTAGGCCATGTTAATTTCCTGCCACTTCCAAGTAGGAATCTCTATGTCTTGGGCAAGGCCACTTGGCCTTTGATATTTGACTTTGACTTTTTGGCAACTATGGCAACCGGATACAAACTTAGCAATGTCTTTCTTCTTACCTCCACACCAACACACCTCTCTTAAATCCCTATACATCTTTGTAGAACTAGGGTGAATGGAATAGTAAGAGTTATGTGCCTCATTAAGAATCTTCTCCCTCTAGCCATCAACACTAGGCACACACAACCTACCTTGGTACCTAAGGGTTTTATCTTCCCCTTGGGAGAAAACCTCCACCTTGCCCTCTCTCACCAAAGCCTTCAACTCTGGCAAGGCAGGGTCAAGATCTTGCTTTGCCTTCACCTCTTCCATCAATGAAGATTTGGAACCATAAACCACCACTACTCCACCATTATCAACCTCCTCCAATCAAACTCCCAATCTAGCCAACCGATAGACCTCTTTAGCTACTTGTTTGCCCTCATCCCCAATATGTGCAAGGCTACCCATAGACACCCTGCTCAAAGCATTGACCACAACATTAGACTTACCATGGTGATAATGCACACTCATATCATAATCCTTAAGAAGCTCTAACCACCTTGGTTGTCTTAAGTTGAGATCTTTTTGGCTGAACACATATTGGAGACTCTTATCATCGGTAAACACATCAATATGCACCCCATACAAATAATGACGCCAAATTTTCAAAGCAAAAACCACAGTGGCAAATTTAAGATCATGGGCAGGGTAGTTCTTTTCATGTACCTTAAGTTGTCTAGAGGCATAAGCTATCACCTTACCATTTTGCATCAAAACACAACCCAAACAAATTCAGGAGGCATCACAATACATAACAAACCCTTCTAACCCTTTCGATAAGGACAAGATAGGAGCGAAGACAAGCTTGTCCTTCAAAATTTGGAAACTCTTTCCACACTCATCGGTCCATACAAATTTAGCCTTCTTTTGGGTCAACTTAGTCATAGGAGAAGCAATAGAAGAGAACCCATTCATGAATCTCTGGTAATCCTACTAAGCCCAAGAAGCTTCTAATATCCGATGGGGTCAAAGGTCTAGGCAAATTTCTAATTATTTTCGTCTTTGTAGGATCCACCTTAATACCATCCCCCGATACCACATGACTTAGGAAGGCAACATTTTGCAACCATACTTGGCATACACTTTCTCTTCCCGAAACCTTTGTAGCACCACCCTCAAATGGCTTTCATGCACCTTCTCACTATGGTAAAAGATCAAAATATCATCAATAAAGACCACAACAAATGAATCAAGATAAGGTTTGAAGACCCTATTTATAAGATCTATGATGATAGTCGGTGATTGGTCAACCCAAAAGACATAACCACGAATCCATAGTGCCTATAATAGTCTAGAAGGCCGTCTTGGGAATGTCACACTCCCTCACCTTCACTTGGTGATACTCAGACCAAAGATCAATATTAAAAAAGTGACTAGCCCCTTGAAGTTGGTAAAATAGATCATCAATCCTTGGTAGAGGATACTTATTCTTGTTGGTGACACTATTAAGTTACCGATAATCAATACACATTCTAAGAGAACCATCCTTCATCTTCAC
Organism: Solanum virginianum; assembly: GCA_000787875.1. Classification (NCBI taxonomy): domain Eukaryota; kingdom Viridiplantae; phylum Streptophyta; class Magnoliopsida; order Solanales; family Solanaceae; genus Solanum; species Solanum virginianum. The sequence continues at coordinate 62,658 of DF361934.1, forward strand.
AAACAAGACTGGTGCACCCTAAGGTTATTGGCTAAGCCTAAGAAAACCCTTCTCCAAGAAACCCTTTAATTGCTCTTTCAACTCATTCAACTCTACCGGGGCCATATGGTAAAGAGAAATAGAAATAGGTTGAGTGTTGGGAAGGAGATCTATGCCAAAATCTATAGGAGGAATACTGGAAACGTCAGTTGGGAAGACATCTAGGAACTCATTAACCGCTGGAACTAACTCTATGGGAAGGACTTTAGACTCCACATCTTTAACCCTCACATGATGATAGAGACACCCCTTAGAGATCAACCTTTGGGCTTTAATGCAAGAAATAAACCTACTCTTAACTACTACATCATGACTCTTCCACTCAAGGATTGCTTCATTAGGGAATTAGAATTTGACCCTACGGGTTCTACAATTAATAGAGGCGTAGTATGCATGCAACCAATCCATCCTAAGAATAATGTCAAAATCTAACATGTCCAACTCAATAAAGTCACATGCCAATATTTTATGCAAAATGCAAATGGGACAATTTTTATAGACCCTACTAGAAACAATAGATGTACCAATAGGAGTAGACACTGACATCAAAATCAAAGACTTTTAACATACCGGTGATGACATCAGGAACCTCATCAACCCTTTGCCTCCCATGAAGACCATAGAACTAATTGTGCCTTGGGGCACCACCTTGTTGGCCTCCTCTCTCCAATAGAATCACATTAGCACCCGACTTTGGGGACAAACATCCTTACCTTGTTGGGATCATGTGGAAAATCCATCACCTTATGTCCCACTTTACCACAACCAAAACAAGCATTGGTGTCCTTCAAACATGGGCCACCATGACTCCTACCACACTTCGGACACATAGAATTAGGCATCACACCACCATCACCTTGGGTCCTTGGGTAGTCATTGGCAAACCTTCTATTAGGTGCATGAGAAGACCCTTGGCCTTGGTGAAACTGGCCACCCTTGGAACTTTGGAACTTTCCATCAAAACAGACCCTCTTGGCCTCACCACTTCTCCTCTTCCTCAACTTTTCCCCGTCTAATTGTTTGGCATAAGTCATCAAGAAGGACAAATCTATGTCACTAATCAACATAGCGGACTGACACTCTTCATTTACCAAATCAGATACACCCATCACAAACTTGTTCATTCTAGACCTTTGGTCGGCGACTAAATATGAAGCATATTTTGAGATTTGGTTGAACTTCAGGGCATACTCCCTCACACTCATAGATCCTTGCTTCAAATTAATGAACTCTACCATCTTGGCCTCCCTAAGATCAAGAGGGAAGAACTAGTTGAGAAATGCCGCCTTAACTCCTCCCATAGTATCACATTATTGTTCCCCTTCGCCTCCTTCCATTGAGTAAACCATATTTGGGCCATCCCCTTGAGTTGGTATGCCACCAACTCTACCTTTTCTTTCAACCTAAAACCTATGATAACCAACACTTTGGACACCTCATCCACAAATTCTTAAGGGTCCTCGTCCACCTTAGACCCATAGAACTCCGGTGGATTCATCCTCATAAAGTCCCTCACTCGAGATGCTGGAGTAGGAACATGAGGTGCTTGGGCCCCTTGATTGACTTGATTAGCCATGGCTTGAGCTAGCAAGGTGAGAGAATCCCAAAGCTCTCCATGGGCCGATTGTTCCTCGGGTGTGCAGGCTCTTCTTCCATTTGTGTTAGTAATAATCTAAAAATGGCAAAAAACATTCGTTAGAGAGTAAACCTTACCTAACTTATATAGTACGACATAGATCATGAAGAAGGGAAACATTTCCTAAAACATCTCATAGCCTCTTACTCATAGTTGTGGTGCATAACACAACCATGAAAAAGACTCTAATCAATGCGGTATGTTTGATGCCAAAGACTATTAATAACTTAGTGTTTTGATATCAAGTTTGTCAAGACCCAAACCTTGGGCCTTGACATGACATAACGAACGAAGAACCTAAAGGGACCCCAAACAAGCCTCTTAGCATATCATCACATATTCTTGGTCACAGAAGCAATAAAAATAATAATATGAGATAGTAAAAACGGAATATGGGGCTAATGGACATCCTTGATACCATAGAAGCATAACAAGCCAATAGCATTGCATTAATATATCATAAGGTTCCAACAACACCTCTAATACATAGATAGGAGCGGGGGCCAAGACAATCTCCAGCTCACCCTTATGATCATAAGTTTTTTACATAAGAAGAGTTAATACATAACATAAATCAAGGGAAGTATATCCTCAGAGTTGAGGACTGAATAACTTGCTTTGAGAGAAATCGTACTAGCTACATGGAGAAGGAGGATGATCAAGTAGGGCTCTGATTCTTACATGATAACATTATGTAGACATAAAGTATGCGTTAGTACGTTTGAATGTACTTAGCATGTAGGATGCAATGCAATAAAAGATAGGAAACATAGGCAAAATGCAACATCATAAGCAATGGATAGCATAATAACAATACAATATGTATGAGTGATGCTTAAAGTAAAACATGCTTATATATAGAACATAATTCATATGTAGGATGAGACCATCATCATAATCCAAGAAAACTTTGTACTCAGAATCCAAGACCCATCAAGATGGTTGAGGCAATTTAACCCTCCTCAACTAGGTATTTTTAACTCACAATACTATAGATACTTTTCATGAAATCAAAATATATATACCTTCGTTTGATCATCATAAAGTCATTCAAGTCATAGGTCATGCAATAGATCATCCATAGCTCAAGAATCTAAAACTAAACATTTTATCAAACACTTGATGGGTGTGTAATGCTAGTGTAAGATCATGCAATTCAAGAGTGATATCATGTAAGAAAACTCAATGTGAACCCACTTACCAAATAGATCATAGATTCATAGCTCAAAACCTTCTTAAACAATCACATTTTTTATGAAACCCCAATATAGTTCATAGTAACATTCATAATAAGTAAGACCCACAAGTAAATCAACTTAGAATCATACAATTTATGTTAGAAAAAGTAAAGTTGGGCACCGTGGATGAAAGAACCCAATGGTTGAAACCCACATACCTTATATCTTAAGTCTCTTGAAACTGAGTTGGGAAAGAATTGAAGCTTGGAATGGAGTCTTGAAATCCAAACTTGTTCTTGAGTTTCCCTGAATGTGTATTGGGGTCTTGGTAGAGAATTTTGAGAGGATTTGAGAGTGTATTCAAGTTTAGAGTAATGAGTTTGATCCTTCAGAATAGGGTTTAAGTCATTTGGGGAGGTTAAGATAGCATTGAAAGTCTAAAAAGGTCATTAGAATGTATTAAATTCACAAAAATTCCATTAATAAATGGATGGAAAAATTGGCAAAGTGATGCCCCACTTAGGCCCAATAGGTCATCTAGAGTTCTCGTGAGGTGAGACTTGGTCAAAAATTGAATGTTGGAACACTTAGAAAAATTAACGTCATCATCACTATGATGGGAGCCTCTACATGTCGTGTGGTGCTACACGGTCCGTGTAGTGGCCCATAGAGTTACACTTGGTGAGAACAATTTTGCCAGGAGACCCCACGCCAAGGACCATGGCTCATGAGACCTATCACGACCTGTGTGGATGGTCGTGGCACAACACTTGGCCAAAAACTCCTCTCATTCTCACTAAGCTTCACTTGTACATACCCCAAGACTAGCCACATAGTTAGTGGCATGCCATAGACTCATGCCATTTGCTGTGTCACATGTCTTAGACCAAAAATGGTCATTTCCAACTCAAAGCAGCCCAGGCTGCCTGTCCAAAGCCCCACTGCCCGTCAAGGTACCCCTGTGGTTTCACTACATGGGAGGGTCTCACGAAAATGGTCATAACTCCTTCATCCAAACTCAAAATGAAGTGAAACCAAGTGCATTTGAAAGCTAACTCAAAGGGATTTCATTTGAGATGTCATGGGTTATCCAGTTCCAAGTGTGCTCAAAGTTATACTTATTTAAAGTTGACTTTAGATCAAACTAACATCCAAAACTCAATTCATAAAGAAATCTTGAACTCATCTAAGTACCAAAAGTCTCCCACGACCCTAATACACTCCCAACCTGACAAATGAGGCTTGGAACATAGATACATATGAGCATGGAGTTATGGCGTATCACAATTGGGTTACTGAAGGATTATGATTGCATTATTCTATATTATCCTGGAAAAACCAATGATGTGGCCGATGCACTGAGCAGAAAATCTATGGGCAGTTTAGCGCATATGGCTCCTAAAAAAAGGCAATTAGCAAAAGATATGCAAAAGCTTGAGGGTGCAGGTGTCAAGCATAGCAAGGGAAATTTAAAGACATTGCTAGCTTATGTGTAAGCCAGATCTTCATTAGCGGAGCACATAAAAGCTACTTAATATGAGGATGAGTAGCCTTGTAAAGATGAAGATAAATTTATAGCTGGTAAAAGTATGAAAATTATTATCGATGATGGTATGCTTCAATTGGGTAATCAATTATATGTACCAGACATATGTAGGCTAAGATGAGTCATTCTTGGGGAATGTCACAACTCCAGATATACTATAAACCCTGGTTCCAAAAAAATATACCATGATCTGAAGTAGTTGTATTGGTGGAAAGGTATAAAGAAAGATGTTGCTTACTTTGTCTAGTTATTTGACATGTCAACAGGTTAAAGTGAAGCATCACTGACCCGCAGGATTACTACAAGAGATCTAGATTCCTGAGTGGAAATGGGAAAGAGTTACTATGGATTTTGTTTTGTGGTTGGACTACCACAAACCCTAAGAGGTTATGACTCTATTTGGATGATTGTAGATCGATTAACAAAATCAACACACTTCTTATCAGTAAGGGCTCTTTTTAGTGGAGTGAGATATGCCTAGATATTTATGAATGAAATTGTTAAACTTCAAGGAGTCCCAATATCCATCATCTCTGACAGAGGATCATAATTCACTTCATGTTTTGGACATCTTTTTAAGAATCACTGGGTACACAAGTAGATCTCAATACTACATTTGACCTACAGACAGATGGACAATCGAAGTGTACTATATAAATCCTTGAGGATATGTTAAGGGCTTGCATTCTTGATTTTGGAGGTACTTGGGAACTTTAGCTGAATTTGCTTGCAATAATAGATTTCAGTATAGCATTCAGATGGCTCCATATGAAGCCTTGTATGGTAGGCGATGTTGTTCTCCTATAGGGTGGTTCGAGGTTGGAGAGGCTAAGGTGTAGGACTATACTTGGTTCAGGAAGCCATAGACAAGGTCTAATTAATTAGACAGAGGTTGCTCTGTCTGATTGGTCATCGCTCCAACCAGACAAAAGCCATATTCAGATAAGAGAAGAAGTGATTAGTATTTGCAGTGGGTGATAAAGTTTTCCTACGAGTCTCTCCTATGAAAGGGATAATGCGATTTGGTAAAAGAGGTAAATTGAACCCGAGGTATATAGGCCCATATGAGATACTTAACCGACTAGGAGGAGTGGCACATCAGATGGCACTCCCTTATAAGATGTCCTTTATCCATCCAATGTTTCATGTCTCTATGTTAAGGAAGTATGTACCAGACTCCTCTCACGTACTTGAAACACCGACTATACAGATTAATGATAAACTAACGGATGAAGAGAAACCAATGGCTATTATTGATAGATAAGTAAGAAGGTTACGGTCAAAGGAAATTGTGTCCGTGAAGGTCCTATGGAGGAATCATACCATTGAGGAAGCTACTTGGAGTCGGATATGATATGCGAGCCAAGCATTCTTATTTGTTTTAGTCTAGAGGTACGTACTTGTTTAAATTTTGGGGACCGAATTTTCTAAGATGGGGAGAATGTAATACCCTATATAAACCAAGGGCAAATATGTCCTTTTAAATTTTTCTTAGGAGGATAGATTGTTATTTTCATGTGAAAAGGAATTTATAAAATAGAAAAAGGAATAGAAAAGAAATAAAAGGAAAAAAGAAGAAAAATAAATAAATTACAAAGGGTTTTGGGTTAAAGCAGCAACACTGCTATTACCTGTAAAAGAAAAAAATAAAAGGAGTGAAAACATAGGGCTACGTATAGCAACCTCAAACAAAAACAAAAATCACACAATTGCTTGCACCATTGGAACCGAACGAAGAGGAACAAAAAAATCTTAAGAGTTTTGTTTTGAGACTAGGAAGAGAAGCACAAAAGAAGGTAAGTTTTTAAACTTAATGATAGAGTTAATTTGTATTAATGGCTATAAATTGGGGTTAAGGGTTTAAGAAAAATTAAGAGTTAAGAGATTATGACATTGTGAAATACTCATAATTAGAAGTAAATCCATATTTTATCTTCTTCTACAGCCTTACTAAAGTTCTTGGGCTAGGTGATTTACTGTGGGTGTTAAACTTTAGAGACATACGATGAGTAATTGAACTAGAAGAATAGTTTTGGATAACCAAATTGGATGAACAATTGTTAAGATAGCCAAAAAAAATTTATTAGATTATTGCAACAATTGGATTACACATGATTTGGGTATTACATATGTATATCATCAAATGGATAGGAAATAGAAAGCCTCAAAGCGATTAGGAATTTCTAATGTTAGTATGAACTTAGCTTGAACAAAGAAAGTAGCATGACATTTTATGACATGAATATAGATTGACCAAAGGAAGTCTTATAGATTACTTGAGGTGACAAGTTTGGTAATCCAACATGAGTACGGTGAGTAGTAATCTTAACCCCAATTTGTGTTTTATAAGTTTTCATGATTTTTACATGATTTATAAAGTTAATTGCTATTGAATAATTTGAATTTTCATATGGGACAAGTCCTTTTAATTGATATGATACCGAAATAGTTATTTGTAGCTTATAGGAAAAGTATATTAAAATTGAGATGATTACCGTTATTGAAAGGATTTGATGTTTACTTGAGATATAAGTACTTTACATGTGTTTTATTAAGCTTTGACATAATATGATTACAAGATTTACAAGTCTTGTACTACTTTGGAAAAGCTTATATGGTTTATAAAGAAAGAGTTTCAATGGGAGTAGACCTTGATGAATCCCGTAGCTAACAGCGGGTTTGTTAGACCTAGTGCACCTTGTATTATTGATTACAAATAGAGCCCTTGCTAGTGGGAAGGTAGAACTAGCATACCGTTACTAATATCCCTCGAGTAGGATTTACTGATATGAAAGTTACAGTTATTGTCTATTCTTTTCAAAATATAGACATACCGATTATCGATTACATGATTTATTCTAGGAAACCTCCCGAATATATGTATATGATTTGATATGAAAGTATTTTACCGAGTTTATTTCTGAATAGCTAAGTTGAATTGCTTATACCAGATAACAAGGTGGAGTTTGACTATTGATTTTGAAAGAGCATTTATTACATGATTTTGATGATTATACTAGCATATTTTTTGACTTTTCGCTTATTAAAATGGTTGTGGTTATTATTACTCACTAAGTTAATGTCTTCCCGGTATTTTGTTTTTACAAAGAATATAGATGATTTTGGCGAAGATTTAGTTAGCTAAAGGTAGCAAGTAGATTCCATGGTGAGCCTCACTCTTGTTCGTGTAGGAACCACACTTATTTTGTTATGGACCCTTCTTGAAATTCTTAGAGAGTTGCTCCATAGTCAATTCTTTATTTAGAATCATGGGTATTCTTTTGTATATTCTTGGTATGTGATTGATTTTAAGTTTATTCCTATTGTTGGAGATGAGTTGGTATTATTGTGTGGAGATTAGATTGGTAATTGATATAGTGAATTTATTTGATTATTTAGTTGTTGTATTGTTAAATTCTGAGATAGGTAAAAAATTTGGATAGGCCTAAAAATGGGGAAATTCTGCTTGATTCTCTGCAGAATTCTAGTAAGCCTTACTTTGGGATCCTTTTCCTTAGCGTTGGTAAATCTACTTACTTGAGTTATGTGTATAATAAACTACAGTTTTGGGAGTAGTATTGAACACCAATTTGAGTATGTGTATAGAACAATAAACTATGTGTTCAGCAGAAGATCGGATCGTTCCAAAATTAGAATGACTCATCACTTGCCTTTGAGATGGCCTATTAGATGGATCCATAAGTTAAGTTCATCCCTTACTCTTGCAAAGTATGAGATGAATCTGGCAATATGAGAAGACATTATATCATCATGAGTCTCATAGTGATTGTTATTCATTAGAGAAACTCACTAAAAGAAAGTATATTATTTTAGTATTTGACAACACTGCATATCTTAGTTGTGAAGTTTTACATGTATTCATTAGATTCATTTTTATTTTCATTTAAGCTATTTTCAATATTTCTTTTAGCATGAGTATTCAGTTTGGTTATTATTTATTTAGCTTTATTACATATTGTGCATTCTATATACTAACATCATTTGTGCTGTAACATTTTATTATAGATTCAAGTTCCCATGATAGCAAACGCTCAATAGGACATCTTCTACCAACGGGTGGTAAGACCTCCTCACTTTTAGAGGGCTTAAGCTAGTTAGTTGAGTTTGTTTATTTTATAGTCAGGTAGTCGTGGGTCTTATTACGACATCTATTTTTAAGTAGAGGCTTCATAAATAATCAAAGTTTGTGAGACAATACATTCTATTTATTCGAAGCTTTAAACATTATTAGTATTTATTAAGAGCTATTTTCAAACTATGGTATGCTTCCTTATGTATATTTAGTCTTTATTGAACTAGTCAGATAGGCCAAGGGTTGAGACCAACAATAATTTAGAGAATTAGCTACCTTCAGGGTGTGACACTGAGTTAGGTCTTAGTGTTGAATTTTGAATCAATCATCAGGTTTCGTTTCGATTTGAGTATCAAAAATC